>APFE031602532.1:0-13435 GCA_000404065.3 Pinus taeda
TAACATCCACTAAGAGTACAGAAGTGCAACATTAGTAGCAGATATCAAATGCAAATATCAAATAAACCCTGTTCCATTCATTCACCAAAACCTCCTTTGAGGATGCAAAAGTCCATGTTCTGAGGACAAGTTTTTGATAAATTTTTGGACCCTTCTCTAAATGCATGAGAAGGGTTTAAATACTACTAACTAAATAACTTATTTACAGAATTTGAGGATTCGGTTTAAATGGCCATCCTCTTTCTCAGCAAAACTACTTCTAAAATTAAATTTAATATCTAATTATTTCTAAATTTTCTCCTTAACGTTGCAAGCATTCAGTATTTTCCTGAGTGGAGTCGGCTGACTGTCTTCCGTCTTTGGTTGAGTTAAGCAAACAGAATCGGCAAGAGCTGGCATTATCTTCTCAATAAAATTGATGATATATTTGAGAGTCATCCAATGACTATGTGACATTACCATGTATACCTGGTAAAAATCCCATTTCAACTTGGTTAACCCTTGGACTGCTTCTTCTTTTCCTTCAGTCTTCTATTTCCAGTTTGTTTCTATCGTTGATTTCTTGCAATTTTCGGGGCTTGCAGGTGACTGAGTAACTAGGAGCCTTCCTTTTCGAGCAAGTTTTCTTAGCGATGCACGATTAGCACTAAGTGCTAATCGCGCATCAGAAATTGCCTCTGTTTCTTGATCCGGGCTTCCCTGATGCGTTTTTCACCTCTTGCGCCTTTTTCTCTCATTTGGTATAAAGCTCAAAATTTGTAAAAATAGTGATTCCGTGAGCTCTTGACCCTGAGCATTAAACTATTTGTTTTTGGTATCAGCATTGTTCAATACCCATTCAACCATGGATGTATATGAGAAATCTGTGATGGATGCCTCAAAAGAGTTCTGCGGCTCTTTCTCTCCCTTAAGTGGATTAGGTGTGCCTTCCAAAATGGACATTGGAGTGTTGCCTTTCCTCCTCATAGTTTTCTGAATATTGCCTTGTATAACGCTTCATCCTTATTTTCTGCAGTTTACGTTTGAAGTGGAAGTAATGATAAAAATAATGACAGGAAAACTTTAAATGCTGAAGATATGCAAAACATGCCACCTTACGTGAACTAGTTCTTTGAAAAACACAACACCATACTTCATTAACAACTGGCAACAACTCATTAATTCTCATCAAAATGCATGACCAACTCTTGGCTGAAAAAGTTTTCTCGAATAATGAGCCAGAACCAACTACGATGGAGAGGTCTTGTGATTTTGCTTTGTGATATCGTAGATCGCTATATCGCAAATCGCAATGTCATCGTGTTGTTCTATCACAAGGTCGTAGTATCGCAACATCACAACTTCGTAGTGTCGCAGTATCGCAACATCGCAATATCACAGTATCGCAGATCGTTATAATCCTTATGTGTAATTCATGTGATTTTTGCGATGCGCGATATGCGATATCGCACATCGGCGATTTTATAATTTTTCAATGTGAGTGCTTTCTTTAACGTATGCGATGCGATGAAGTTTCGCGTCGCAATCTCGCATTTTTTATCATTTTAACTCATCAGAAGGTACCCTATCATTCTTTGAGTGATGCGATATCTCTTAAGGAGTGAATTTTACTTTCTTCATTATGAAACTTGGGTTTTTAAAAATTCTTCAAGGTATTTTCCTAAGTCCATGATGTTGTAAGTTTCATCTAAAAGGAAATATAACACTAATTGATTTTTTTTAATTTTTTACTGAGGGTCCCAACTTATTTAGTATTAGCAATAAACTTCATAAGGAGGGGGGTTGTTGGTGGCCACAACAGGGGGTTATCTTCACTCGAGACGGTTATAGTGGAGAAACTTGTGCCAGTCTGTTTCATTAAGCAGGTTGTCGGGGTAATTGTTCTAACCGCCATTTCTGTATTGAATTCTGCGACATTGGATTTCATCACCAACTAGTGTTTTCGATCCGAAAAGATATTGTTTGTGTGTGGTTTGATCTCCTAGATTTATTAGGTGTGTGCTTCAAATTTTTTGGTTCTTTAGAGAATTTAGGTTGTTTTCTTGAGATTTTCTTTGTTTTCATGTGAAGTAATTAAATAATTAATCGTGGTTGAATTACCAAGACAATCCTGTCGACTTCGGGGGTAGCCTCCCGAATTTACACCAAGTCAACTTGAAGGGCTGCGAGCTCTTGTCACACCTAGTGAAAGTAGAGTTGGGTCACTGAAGGCTCGAGAGTCTTCCTTAATCATACATCCTGATCACCTAGTTCAAGAAACAGAACATATTTATGAACCGATTTCATTTTCTGAGGTTACTGGTAGTATTACTCCTACTAGTGCATTAGCCGAAGAACCTGAAATCTTTGAACCTAAAACTGAACCTGCTGCTACTCCATCTTCGGGATTTGCTTCTCCCGTTTCTAGTGATCCTAGTTCACCCAGGGTAGAAGCTATCATTACCCTGAATCTTCCTTCTAGACTCATTTCCATAGAAGAACTTGTAAGTCCAAGCGAAGGTATAAGCATCCCCGAAAATCAACCAACTATCAAACTTAGGGAGCATGAATCCATTTTCTACAGTCCCATTAGAGGTGACACTTGCTATATTTCGTTGACAAACTTTTTAGAAATCTAGGTCTCGTGTCTTCACCACCTCGATTTCCTTTCCATCCAACACCCATAGGTTATTATCCTCCTTTGAATATGTCGAGACAATCATCCTTGTTTTCTCAGATGCCAGAAACTTTTTTACATGGCGGTCCTTCTATTCCTCCTTGGTATTAGTCTTTATCTGGTATGTTTTTAGGAGCATCTCCTCAACCCATCGAATATGTAGTATCTCCTGGTAATAGCGGAACTAAACCATTAAGTGTCGAAGAGATTCTTATGATGTCTGGTACTACTCCTAACCCACAACCTCAACGTAGTTCAATACTGCCTGGGGGGCAGTCGCAAGGTACTCAAATACCACCTGGGGGGCAACCTCAAGGTAGTCCATTAATGCCTGGGGAGCAACCTCAAGGACAGTACATCCCTACAGGACAGTATTTTCCTCAAGGTCAACCCCAGTACCAATATGTACCTCAAGGTCAACCCTAGTATCAATATGTGCCTCAAGGTCAGTACCAACCGCAAGGTCAGTACCAACCTCAAGGTTAGTACCAACCTCAAGGTCAATACCAACCTCAAGGTTTCAAACCACCTTCAGGTCAATCATTTGTTCAAGGAACGGGAAATGTACTGTATAATTATCAACCTTACACTCAACCTGGTTTTGGTCCTTAATATGCTCAACCTGTTATGGGTCCATACCCCAGAATGAACGTAGTGTGGGATCAACAGACTTCACAACCCAGTGTGCAGTTGTCATCTCAATCTGGACAGCCTTTGATTTCTGGTTCACCCCAGCAACCTATCCAGCCTACTACTCAAACTTCTACACCTGGGGTAGTTCATCAGTCTGGGCCTAGTTCACCTCGAACTCCGCCCCAAACGTCTACTACAACTACTGCGGCCTTTGTTCAATCCAACCCATCTATTTCTGGAGTATTAGCAGCTCTGGTTTCTACCACTCTTGTATCAACTCCTTAGGCCTCTTTACCTCAGTCCGGACCTACAATTCAGACTCCGGTTTCAATGCCTCTAGGACTACTTGGGCCTAGTACGGTTGTCACAAATCAACCCCAATTTACTTATCGACCATACCAGGGACAGTACCAATTCGATCCTACTGTGCAGAGTCTGGATTATCAGTATCAACCATACCCTGGGTATACTTATCAACAACCTCAACAACCCTAGTATGGTCTAGTTAATCCTGGTTTTCCAGGAGGATATAATATCCCAAATGCAAATCCGATACCAAGTTATCCTGGATATACTCCACCTGGGGCTGGTCTTATGACCCCAAGTTTTCGGGATCCGAATCGTCAGTTACCATTTATAGCAACTTTGGATTTACCTGACTTGTCGCACCTTATGAATGATCCCATTAATTATCTTCTGTTTTGGCTGCCAATGCCGAATAAGTTTCCCAGTAACATACCAAAGTTTGAGGGGAAGTCAGGAGAAGATCCATCTAATCATGTGATGACTTACCATCTCTAGTGTGCATCGAATTCCATTATAGATGATTCAATTCATCTTTGTCTTTTTCAACGCACTTTGATTGGCCTTGTAGCCAAGTGGTACATTGAGTTGCCACAAGGCTCTTTTTACAGTTTTAGTCAGTTAGCTACTTCCTTCCTTACGTGTTTTCACCTGCCAGTCTGATATGACAATGGAACGGAATTATTAACTTCATTAAAACAGTCAATGTCCACATATATTTCAGACCATATTCATGAATGGTGACGTCGACGTCGTTTAGTGAAAGTTTTTATCTTGGACCAAATTTTGGCATAATGGTTTGTAAAATCATTATTACCTAAAATAATTGAAGATGTAGCCAAGGAAGGAGTAATTACCGAAGAGCAAGTAATTGGTCAAGCTCAGTACCTTGACTTAGTTTATATGCAGTCAGGTACTTTACATGAGAAAATCCCCGACCTTCCAAAACAAAATCAAATAACTGCACCTCCCTCAGGGTCTCATGCCGCTGACGGTATGATTGGTACTATTAATACCAAAAGTAAGAAGAAATCCTCCAAGAATTCTTCTCCTATTATAACTTTACCAGATTCCCTGAAGGGAGAGTCTTCAACCGAAATTTCTGCCGATGTCCATGTCGTAGAATCATCTACGGCCAAATCAAAATCTAGCAGTAAGAATAAAGGCAAGAAGAAGAATAAGCAAAACTCGAAGGAGAAATCCAATAAACCTGAATCTACTAACGAGAAATGTAAACCTCGCTATCCTTGTCTCATCTGCAATGAGGAGCATTTTATAAGAGATTATTTGCATCGTGCCGAGGTTGTGAAAATCATCAAAGGTTTGCAAACACCTGTTGTTTTGAAGGATCCTTTTCCGAGTCAAGATAGGAAGATGATAGGTTCTTCCTCTAGTGCCTCAGAAGAGCCCATAATGATGATGTCCCAAGTAAGGATTGTGACACGATCGCAAGATTATGGAAGTAAGAGTCCTATTGGTGGTAAGGAAGCGAAATCTTCTAATTCCAATCCATCAACCTCAGCTCCGTCCGGTTCCGATCCACTACAGATCGAGAAACTTAATCCCGACTTAGTAATCAAACCACCCACTAAGGGTATACTTTGAAAGTCAGCTTTCAATCCACATGCTAGAGCTGCTCAGAACTATAACATTGTTGAAGATTTTGCTTTTTCCCCTTCAGCAATGTCGGCTTTGGAGGTGCTACAATCTTGTCCAACACAACGTAAATTTCTATTGTCAGCTATAGGAGCTATTGATCTTCAGGACTCAAACCTCATAGTCTTCGATTTAGAAAATAGTACACCTCATTTACCTCATCAAATGTCTTTCTAGATTCCAATGTTAGTCAAAAGCAGACCTTGCTTTAGGACTGTGATTGATGAGGGAGCTTCAACGTGTATTATGTCAATACAGTGATGGAAATCCCTTGGTTCTCCTACACTTAATCAATCCCCAACAATTCTGAAGGCCTTTGATGGCCGAGGGTTTCATCCTTATGGCATTTTGCAGGACTTACCTATAGGGGTTGAAGGAAAAACTATTAATCTAGATGTGGAGGTGGTTGATGCCCCTCTGGATTACAACCTTCTTTTGGGTCGTAGCTGGTCTTATTCCATGACTGCTATTGTTTCATTGGTCTTTCGGCTTATTAAGTTTCCACATAATGGAAATATTGTTACAATAGATCAGTTAACTTACCTTTCATCTGACCCATCCTCTGCTGAGAGTATTCAACATGTTGGTAAAACCGCTATCCCTTATAAGGATGTTGGGGTAGGATTAGTTAAAGATTCTGGTTTACTCAAAACTTTTTCATTTCCTCCTCCCAACGTACCGTCTCCTTTCGCGACTATTCATATGATTTCATCAGAATCCATTGTTCTTGACGATCCTTGGATCGTTCCATTTGATTCTTAGGTGGACTCTTTTGGTGATGTCATGCCTTTGAGTCCCTTTGAAGTTGCTTATCAGGATGTACAGTCGTTTTCCGACTCAAGTTCAACCAATCTTGATCTAGTGAATGAGATCCATGGAGAATCACTTTCAATCTCAACCTCAGATTCAATGACCTTTTCTGAAACTGTTCACACCGATGAGCAAATTCGGGAAATTTTGTCTATTGATGCGTTACCATGGGAAGATCTTCATCATCGATCTTCATTTTTACCTGAGATTGATCATTTTGAGAATGATTTTTCATCTATTTTTACTGCTGAACATGTCAAAGAACCACAAAATCCATTGAAACATTCTGATTCTGAAAAAAATTTAGCCAATATTTCTCGAACGGTTCCTATCGACATTTCAGTCAAACCAGGGATTGTTGAAAACATTCACATAGGTGCTTCTTGTATGGACACTGAAGTCAAAACATATAAAGCCCTATTTCAAGAATTCTGTGACGTGTTTGCATGGTCCTATGAGGAAATGCCAGGAATTGATCCTTCAATTGTTGTTCATGAAATCAAAACTTACCTAGATGCTAAACCCATCCGACAACGTTCGCGTCAGATACACCCACGAAAAGCTGCTGCCATCAAAACAAAAGTTGAGAAATTACTTAAAGCGGGTTTCATTTATCCAATTCCTTTAATGGATTGGGTATCGAATATTGTTTTGGTTACTAAAAACAAGGGACACTAAGAATATGTATTGACTATAGGGATATCAATCTTGCTTGTCCCAAGGACAATTATCCAACACCCTATATCGATCAAATTATCGATGATTGTGTCGGCAGTGAAATTTTCTCCTTTATGGATGGATTTTCCGGTTACAATCAAATTAACATTCTACTTGCCGATCAACCAAAAATGGCATTCATCTGTCCATGGGGGACATTTGCTTATTGCAAGTTACCTTTTGGATTGAAAAATGCCGAAGCAACTTTTCAAAGGGCTATGTCTTATGCGTTTCATGATATCAAGCACATTGTGCAACCTTATCTTGATGATTTACGTGCCCATTCTTTACGTAGAGCCAACCATCTTACTCATTTACGAGCAATTTTTATGAGATGTAGGCATTATCGGATTAGGCTGAATCCACACAAATTTGTTTTATGTATAGAAACGGGTCATTTACTGGGATTTGTTGTATCCAAATCTAACATTCGTGTCGATCCTTCGAAGGTCAAAGCCATCGTCAAGTTATCACCTCCTCTGAGATTACAAAAGGTTTCACCCGGTTGTTGAAACAAAAAACTCCATTCTTTTGGGATGAGATAGCTAACAAATCTTTCGATGCACTTAAACAAGTGTTGACCCATGTGCCATTATTGTATCCTCCCAACTACAACCAGGATTACTTCTTGTACCTCGCTGCTTCCCATTCCACCATTGGGATGGTTTTAATTCAACAGGATGAATTCAAAAGTGAACATGTGATCTATTATCTTAGTCGGACTCTCACTCCGACTGAGTTCAAATATTCACATGTGGAGAAACTGGCCTTAGCAGTAGTACAAGTTGTTCAGTGATTTCTTCATTACATTTTGTTACGCAAAACCACGGTCATTTCTGACTGTAACCCTATGCAATAAATTTTGACTAAACAATTTCTAGGGGGCAAGTATTCCAAATGGATTGTCATCCTGCAAGAATTTGACTTGGAATTTGAAAAGGTCAAGTCAAAGAAGTCTTTGGTTTTTGCGGAATTGATGTGTGACTTCCCTTGTGCTGATACCAAACATGTGGCGGAAGAACCCATTGCGGATGAATCCTTGTTCCTTATTAGCATTGTTGATCCATGGTATGGAGATATCATTGTCTATCTCCAGACCCAATCTTTTTGTCCTGACATTTCACAACCTTAGCGCCGGAAAATACGATTCCAATCCTAACCTTACACTATTATTGGAGATACTCTTTATCGTCGTGGGGTGGATTTTGTTTTCCGCCATTATCTTACTCATGATGAGGCTGAAAAGGTTCTTAATAACTATCACTCGGGAGCGTGTGGCGGTCATATGTCTGGGTATGCCACAACCCAAAATATTTTATGCGCTGGCTATTTCTGGCCGTCCTTATTCAAAGATTGTATCACTGCAGTCCAAAAATGCCACAATTGCCAAATTTTTTATCGTAAGATGTGTGCTCCACCTGCTCCTCTCCACCCTATAATTTCTGTCGGTCCATTCGCAAAATGGGGTATTGATTTTATTGCATGTCACCATCACTCGGCCGGGGGGCATGCGTATATCATCCTTGTGGTAGATTATTTTACCAAGTGGGCCGACGCGATGCCTACATTTTCGGCAGACGTAAAAACTGCTGCGATTTCATTTTCAATCATATAATTTCTAGGTTTGGTGTTCTTCAAGCGATTATCACTAATCATGGGAGTCATTTTCCAAACATTATGATGACTGAACTAATAGATCAACTTGGCCTGCGTCACGATAGTTCCACTCCATATTATCCACAGGCAAATGGTCTGGTTGAAGCAATCAACAAAGTTCTAGTCACCATGATCCGAAGAATCATTGGGATTCATAGGTCGAATTGGCATAACATGTTATTTTCAGTGCTTTGGGCATACCGAACCTCCGTCAAAACATCAACAGGTTTTACTCCCTTTCAACTGGTTTATGATTTAGAGGCAGTATTACCCATTGAATGCAAAATCCCGTCATTACAAATTGTCGTACAATTATTACCCGCCACTTCCGAAGAGGAAAAACGTTTATTATACTTAGCTCAATTAGATGAGAATCGACATAATGCTGCATTAGCTGTTAAAACTCATGCCAAAAGGATTAAAGCTCAGTATGATCGGAATGTTACACCCCGCAATTTTTCAGAAGGAGACCTAGTCCTACTTTACAATCAAGCAAACGATAAGCTAGGGGCTAGCAAATTTGTACCCTTCTGGCATGGTCTGTATATTTTCAAGCGAAATCTGGCAAAAGGGGCCTATGAATTAGAAGATTTTAACGGTGTCTCTTTAGGTAAACCTAGGAATGGGCTTTATCTAAAGCGATATTATGCTTAAAAGATTAGTGTAGAGATTTTTTAGACTAGTTTCTTTCTAAGTTTGCTGTGTTTTTAGATTAGGAATGCATGCTTTACTTCAGAGAGTGTTTTTCATCATTATTCCTGCTTATCTTGATTTTACTCTTAATATTGCAGATGTCGACGCCTCTCCACAAATACATCAGTTTTGCTAATGGCGCTTGTCGTAGTACACAGAACATCTCTTCCACAGCTTGGGTTATCTATTCGCCCTCTGACGAGTTAGTATCTATGCATGGGGTAAGCCTTGGTCAAACAATGAACAACATTGCAGAATACAATGCAGTGATTGAGTTATTATCTGAGTTTATTACAACTTAATAGAGTTTATGCCATTACAAATCCAGTGTTATTACGATTATTTTTGAGAGTCTGTCTCTTGGAACGAGAATTTGATTACATTGAATATCAACACATTCCAAGATATTTAAATACATTAGCAGATGCAGTTTCTTCTCGAATGTTAAATAGACATTTTCATTATATCAAACAGTAAATTTAAAAACATCCCATAACATGTTTTGCAAGATAACCAATAATAGTAAGATAGCATAGCATAGGAGTGTGTCAAAATATACATCGTCTTCAATCATAGGTTGAAAAACACCTTATGATCGGCAAAAATGATAGCACAAAAATTCCAAAAATGAGTCTACAAGGCAATCATCCTATCACTGGTGATGATCACGATAAGACACCACTGCTCAGGCCACCCTACAAAGGAACCTCCTAAAAGGTCCTGGGACCCCAATCACATAGCACTGTAGCCTAAGGGGAATGTCATCTATGCTGGTCTCTGGAATATTTGCTGTCAAGCGCTCTAGATGATCCTCCAATTCGGCCAAGGTCTCTGCTGATTGCTCCTATGGGGCTGGTGCTGCAGCAGCTGGTTGTCTACGATCATAAGGCTGGAGAGCGGCTGATTGTCATGGACCCACATCTGCATTTAAAAAAAATTTACTATTAGTTTTTGGACGATTTAAAAACTATTACCTCTATCATCCCATTGCTCTCTTGGTGGAAAAGCCATGTCGGGATCACCACGATAATCCATCCCAGTGTATGGAAAATCCTGAATCACAAAGAGTTGGTTCTATAACCAACGAAAATACTCGGGTGTGAATCGAACAACCTCGGTACCCTCCTCGGGATGGCGAGCCATGACTGCAACCCATCGCATAACCCCAGGATCTCGAGGAAGTCCAGCCTCAACAGTAAGTTGCTATGGAACCAGCATAGGTACCCTCTCTAGGGCAAAGTTGACAACTAAATAACCATATCCAAAGTTCTTTAGCTGTCTATTCTTTGCCCTAGTCAATTGGCCCTTCACATTGGCCAATACAGCATCGCACCAGTTGAAGATGGTGCCTCAGAAGTAGTCTACTGCCATGCGCATCTGGGAACCAGTAGCTAGATGCAATGTTGCGCTCACACAAAGTCTGGTGACAGTAAAGGCGATCAATTTTAGTTCAGGGTGGGAGATGGTTTTAACATCTATCCGTTTGTCCGCAGTTTGGTTATTACAAAACTCTAGTCGGAGACTAGCGACAGATTGGCCACCTGGCCTAGATTCGAATAGAGATAATTCCTCGCCTCTCTTGGGCAAGCCAGTCAAGAAGTATATGTCTTCTGGCTCGATTTTGAGCTGGTTGCCACTAATAATGAAGCAATGGTCCTGCGTGCTCCACCTGTCCACCAGCCATTGTAGAAAGTCTACATGTGCCCTCATGCCAGGTATGGTCCAAAATTTAAATAGCCTGCATGCTCTCAATGCCTGTAATGAAGGTGGATGGAGTAATGCAGCTTGATCCACATCCTCGTGCTCTCTTTCCCGCTAAACAAACATCTTGTGTACCTACATTGCAAAATAGGTGGTTTAGAACATTTCAATTCAAAATCTATGGGGCAAAAATGAAGAATTTAGGGTTTTAAATCTGCGTTCTGCGGGGTTCGCACCCATCCTTTTAGAGATAGTGCATAGTTGCACACTTCTCCTTAAGGACAGGTGTGGCACCCCGACTTTTCCCTGTGCACGGAAAAATCGGGGTGCGCATGGGCCACATGGCGCACCTGCGCAACTGCTGCAGGCGATTTTTTGCCCAAATTTTCTTCTAAAAATTAATTTTTAAAGCCTAAAACAAAATTTTAAACGGATGAAATGCAAGTCAGGGACGATGTGGATTACCTGGAGAAGACGGTTCTCGATTCCAGCGGTCGGATTTTTCGCAATCTCCACAGGAAGTTTTCTTACCAAAAGCTCTTACTTTTTACTCCAAAGCGAAACAGTGAAAATGAACTTGTAAAAGCCCTTTTTATATGATTTTTTGAATAAATAAATTTTATTTATTTATTTTTTACTTTGAAAAGGTCACTTTTGGCACATTTTTATTATTTTTAAAACAAATATGAGTAATGTTTACAGTTTTTGTGTAGAATATTGGGTATTCAGGCAGAATTGGTCATTTTCAACAAAAACACATAGGAGTCCTCTTTAAGCTCTTTTCTGACTCGTAAAATATAAAAAGATTGCCGAGTTTTTCTTTTTAGACTCGTTAAAATGGAATTAAAAAGACGGTCCACTTACAGCTCTTTTCTGACCGTATACACATGAAAAGATTGTCGGGCTTTTGTCATTTCGAGTTCGATATTAGTAATAAAACGACGTGTTTTCGATCACTTTTATACTTTTTCAGATTGAAGGCACTAATTATGAAAAGTACTCCTTGATCGTAACGGTCAAGCAGTTCTCTCAAGTGTTATTTTATACTTTTTTGGGCTTGGGAGACACAAATTTACGAAGAAGGACAACCATGGAGTTTTCTTAAGTTTTTCTTCTGACTCCCTAAAATTGAAAAACGCTGAGTTTCTCCCATACTGGACTCGTTAAAATTTAACAGTAAAGGACCTATTCAATTACAAATAGGAACGAACCACTCCTTCTTAGGGTTTGAATCTAAACTAAGTTGGACTCATCTGAAGGATGAGCTTATAACCAAGCAAATGTTATCCTCCTCAAGCTTGTGAAAAATAAAGAGGTACTTTCTAGAAATGGTGGGGGAAAAGAGAGAAAAATGAACCTATTTGTTATACTTTGTGTTTGAAAAACTTTCCATCACTCTTGAACATGACACTTTTATTCACCTGGGTTGGGAAATCCTTTACCTAACAGTTAATCAAGCCACATTGAAAGTCTTCAGCCGGTTTCCGTGTATTAGCTTTGGGTCAATTGTTACCAAGCCATCTGCAATGTCGTTATGTGTTCAAGAGGTCTATGCAAATAAACCATTCACCTACAAAATATCTATCATCCATCATTGACCATCCCTAAGTTAGTTTTTGCCAAATATATTTCTTCAGACTTGATTTATGATTTCGTGTTATGGGCTTGCCTACGATGGATTGCTTTCTATCGACTTCGACTCGTTATCTAGAAAGATGATCTAGAAATCGTCAGTACCTTGGAATCTACATGCCTCAATGGCAGGTTTCTCTCCTTTGGCGACATGTTGCATCATTGACCTTCGATCAAAGGATCCTATGACATGTTCGACATCGACTCATCCATTCACATTTCATGGATTGTACTGAGTACTTTGAGGGCCATTGACATTACTGGTGGTTCCTCTCACACTTGTTAACAATTTACATCATAGACTGCTAATCAAGTGGTTTCTACCATGTTCGACTTCGACACATTCATTCACATTGATAGAATCGTACTAGTTTGGGAAGTAGAAATGAAGACCCTGGATCTAGTTTCCACCATCCAGGCTGCGAGGAATTTTGTTATCATTATATAGTGGACTATTCATAAATAGATGGTTGCGCCCATACTGTGCCCATATGTTTCTACTTATGATGTAATACAAAATCATTCCTGTATCATAACAATTTTAGATAGTTCTTAGTCAGTTTTGATCTGAGTATGGGAATGCCTACCTCAGCGATGATATTTTCACATATATATATTTTGTGTTGAATGTTTTTATAGGTTCCGACCAGGTTATCCATAGGAAGATCCTTGAAATGATAAATTCCTTCACTCTTCTTAGATGATCAAAAACCATCCTCATCTATTACATACTTCGCACTTTAGGGGGTAATCTGTTACACAAAAAATTGTCACCATGGCTTTCTACAGTTTGTGTGAGTCCATCAACACTCATACATACCTCCTTTGCAAGTCTTAAGCCTTAGCTCTTCATGTCAAGCCTTGAAAATGGGAGAAAGACCTTAAAAATATCTTCAATCCTGGTTTCGCACTTTCTCCTAGCATTGCCTGCGGTGCCGCACCCAATGGTCATGTCCCCTGCAAACCTGACCGCTTTGT
>APFE031602532.1:40454-54668 GCA_000404065.3 Pinus taeda
TTTCCCTCTTTGAGGGTTTTAACCATGTCAAAAATACTGGTGTATTGATTTGAGATCTGGTTGTGAGCGGTGTCCTTTTGGTGTTCTTTCTGAGGAACTTACCCTGTAAATTCCTACAGTTTACACATACTTTATCTTTGTAACTCACAAGTGGATCTCCCAACTTGGTCACACAAAAGTTCTGGGCTTGCCTCCAGAAATTGTGCAATCGTTGAAGGTAGTTGGCCTTGATGATTGGAATTTCACAATTCAAAATGGAAGTCATCCTTGAGCTAAAAAATTGTGCGGTCATGGAAGGCAACCCAACAAGGAGCCCAAAAATTAGAGAAATCCCTTGGTGAGCTCAAAAACTATGCAAGGTACTGAGATGGAAAGTTGCCCAGTTCCCCAAAATTGCACAATCTTTCTTGACAACGTGCATGGAAATTTCCCTTGGAAAAGCAAGAAAAATAAGGGGAAAAAAACATCCCTAATAAAAATGGATCCATTATTACTATCCCAAAGGAGGCACACTTGCTATTTTTAGAAACTCCTGCCAAGTGTCACTTTTTTTGTTATTTAGGCATGCATGTCATAAACCCTCATTTGCTCAAATATAGTTAATCAAAACCTCTAGAACTCATTTACACATATGATCTTGAAGCTCTAGAATTCCTGAGGTGATCAGGGAACCTCCGGTGCAATCATCTTCACTTTTCTAAGTGAGATTCATTTTTGTCATCTTTTGCCACTTTTTATGTGCTTTTTGTCATTTCACTTGTGTGAGTGCAATTTCACTTGTTTCTTTTCATTATTATTGATGTTTCAACTTGTTTTAGCTTGTAGAAGTGTTGTTTCAAGTTATAGTTTTCCTTTCACAAGTGTCACATTGGTTTCTTTATTTTTGCACCGATGGTCACCGTTGCGGTGACTCTCCTCACTAATTTGATTTTTTTCCCATTTATTCAGTTTCTACACTTTAGCCATCACAATTTATTCATACTTAGTCATATCTGCACTCAATATCATATTATCTCTAAGATATTCTCATTTTCCACTCTTCCCTTAGGTAGATATGCACTTTCCTTGACCATTTTTCACTTTGCCTAGCTGGGCACTGCATAAACCTAAAGCTTGGGCCAAGAGATTGGTCTATGGAAATATGCAATGTGCATTATAGGCTGGTCAAAATGCACATTGTGTAGTTCTAAGGCTCATCCTACCTCCCTGGCCACTGAGACTACTCAATGCATAGTCTCTCCTAGACCACTGCCCAGGCTGAACTGCACATTGCACAGTCTCAAGCCATAAGCTTCATCCCTAGCTACCGGGACTATGCAGTGCATAGTTCTTACATGCATTCAATCCCTCTTGTTGTTGAAAATTGCACAATCCATCTCATCAGATGCTCGATTTTCTACTTGATCTTTCTTTGAAATTAGATTTGCTAAATATTGATGTTTGCTTCCATGAGTGTCTTTCTTGTCCCACAGGTACCATAGTTGTTGAGCACCTCTCTCCAAAAATAACTATTACCATGGCACCAAAGAGAGTTGATTCAAAGGAGACCACTGAAAGTAGTACTGGGGAAGGAGTTGATCAAGCACCAATTAACTTGTCAATATATGCATACACTTAACTATTTATAGAAAAGGAGTCAACTCTAACATGGCAACAATTCCAGTAGTAGTAGTAAAAGGCAACAATCTGGTACAAGATAAGGGAAAGAGAAAGGTTTTTGATAGAATAGAGGGAGAAAAAAGCTACATGATGAAAGTAGATCCAATCCTTATGAAAGAAACTTTAGCAACATAAGCAAAGACGAAGCAGAGGATACAAAGAGCATAATAGAAGAAGAGAGAAAATTAGAGCTTGCAAGAAGTAGAACTGAGATTAAAGCAAGCGGAACAAGAACTGAGGGAAGAATAGGAAAAAATAAGGAGAGAATAGGAGGATATGAAGAAGAAGGAAGAAGAAGAAAGTGAAGGCACAATGGTAGAATAAATAGCATTGATTCAAGTTGAAGAGCAAGAAAAGAGTGGGTCACCAACAAAGGGAGAGAGTGAACAAATGCAAGACCAGGAGCTTCCTTAGCAAATTGAAGACTTGATTGAAGTTGAAAATATGGAGTTGGGATTGGAGCCATAGAATGAGGATGTTGATCTAATTCCAAGTGCACCATAAGTCACCATTAAGTCTCCATCACCTCTAGAAATAGAGTTAGCTATGAGCAAAGAAGGGGATGTTGTTCCTATTGATGATGATCCGGTAATGGACTTGTACAATATGTCTTATGATTAATCCTATAAGAGAATTGTACATGTTAGTGTCAACATTTTTACACTGCCACCAGTGATCAAAATCTTCTCTTTTGAATTTTCATGTTAGGAGTCCCATACTGATGAGTTTGCATTCCAATAGGTCATGGATTCACTAATGGTAGGGTTTACTTCAATTTTCTCTCATGATCTGTACTTGCTGATCCTCTTCCATATATTTCAGTCATGGCTCATGTTCCCTTTGCAATTCATTTCATTAGGTCTTAGGGTTTGGTCTCGTTAGGTTTTAGGGCCTCACCATGGTCAAATCCAATAATTACATGCCAATAATGATCAGCAAGGACAGGAGGAGGCCAATAATGATTAGCAAAGCCATAATTTATCATTTTGAAAGCCTAATGTAGTTCTCACATCAAAACTTGTTTTGAGGTGAAAACAGGGTATTTTGTTTTTATCTCCATTAATGATGTAATTTTATGTTTTCATATGTAATATTGGTTCCCAGCCGCTCCTAAATATCTTGTGATGTTGCCAAGCACCTGCCACTGCAAAAAATCAGGTTATCATGAGCACAAATCCACCTGTAAAAGCAAAAGAGAACAAGCACTCAACCCTAATTTCCTCTCCCACTGAGCTAGGGTTGGCTATGGGATCAGAGATATCTAAGAAGAGGAGGCATAAGGGATATCAGAAGGTATGAGGCCATTAAATATCATCAAACATCAGGTCTCCATCATTTGTCGAGAAGTCATTCCAAGGAACAAGCCATTCACCACACGTAAGGGATGGTTTTTCTTCAAACTATGTTTCTAAGCAAGGAAAGATGAATTTGAAAAAAGTGAGAGAGGTTTTTTTTCATCACATAGCCAAGAAGAAAAATATCCTTTAGTTTGTACACAAGTCTCATGGTTTTAGATAAATGTCAGAAATACAGTGGCTACAAGAGAGTTTATGCACTTTTGGCGCCTTGGGGAAATAAAAAATTATCCTAGCTAAGGTGACCAAATGACTTGCTTGATGAGTGCAATGATAACTAGACACAAAGAGCTTTCCAATGAGCTATCATGAGATAAATTTGGAGTTCAGGAAGACCTCCAAACATTCATTGAAACAACACTTTGCATTTTGGCAGCCTCATTCTGCACATTTTGACCAGTCTTGGGAGATTGGAATTTTGACAGGAAAAATGAACTCCAAATTGAAAAATTCACGATGTTCAAGAAATTAGACTCGACAATATTTCCAACAAGCTATCCCATGCTCAATTTGGACATCGGGAAGGCAGTCAAAAGTTGTCCTGAAGTGGCGATGCGCTTAGGGAAGGTGGCATTGCGCTTAGGGAGTTTTTTGCTAGTCTATTTTTGAATGGGCACTGCAATTAGAGGGTGGTGTTGTGCTCCTAGGTAGTGGCATTGTGCTTAGGCCAGCTAACCAAAAACACTCCCAAACTTCAAATTTATGTCAAATCTCCTCCAATTCCACACTTGGCAAGTAAGTATTATAACTCTCCTTGCAATTTAGTTTGTTAATATTTTCATAAGTTTCTACTCTCTATATAAAACCCTAACTTTCACTATAAAACCCTAGTTCTTTGGTTTTCCCCACCACTCACCTCATAACTAAACCCTTATCCCCGCCATTGTTATCACATTCTACCACTCATTTATCACTCCCTTAACCCCATCCTTCTTATGTTTTTCCCATAGCTTCACTCACACCCATTCCTCCAAGCCATTGCACATACCATTCATCCCATACATTGTCAAAACTATGCAAATTAAGAGAGTTAACTAAAACATGGACAAAGGAAGTGATTTTGAGTATGATGAAGAGACAGCCAGTGATAGTTCTGTGGAGATACATAGGTAGAGAAAGCCTCACAAGGGAGGAAAAATCATAAGAGAAGAGCCCACCAGTTGAAGAGAATTGAAAGCTTTCCCACTTGCAGTCTCTTGTTTCAGACACCATGGATGTTTTGAATTATGTGAACTAGTGGAAAGAGCTCAGTTTCATCATGAGTTGGCTAGACTTTTTGTGGCTCATTTGCATAACTATGAGGTGACACTTTCCAGAGTAACTTTCACAATATCACCATCTATTGTTTTCGAGGGCCAACAGAGATAACGAGATGATGAGGCACATGGCCTATCACTACAGGACATGGAACAAAATTTGCAACATGAGAATGAAGAGGACGAAAGCTAGGTTGAGGAGATCCTTAGAGGGAAAGAAAGAGCAAGATAGACTCAAAATGTTGGCTGAAGCCTGTTTAGCCAACCAAAGCACTTGATGGTGGTGTTCCATGCCAAATTTGGGCAAATTTTGAGAATTTTTTGTATTTTTGAAATTTTCAAATTCACAACACATAAATTTTTTCCATAAGTGCAGTGCACTGTGATTTTTACTGGGGCATCCATTGGAGAAAAAGTTGACATTTTTGGATTTAGAATGATGAGGAAATGCACCCTGGAAATTTTCAGAAGTTTTGGAGCATATCTGGTCCACCAAAAGGTCCAAAAACTCCCCAAAAATGACCTTTTCTGCCTCTTTTTGGACACATAGAAGTAGCCTTGGGAGATTCCAATTTTGAGGGGGGAAATGAGCTCCAAATTTAAAAATTTTAGGTGTTCCAGAAACTAGACTTGAAGACCTTTCCAATGAGCTATCATGGGCGTAATTTGGCTAAGGGGAAGGCCTCCAAAATTAGGTGGAAAGTGGTGCTACGCTTAGGACCAGTGGCGCGCCTAGGACCAATGGCGCTGCGCTTAGGGCCATTTTGCTTAGGAAGCCAAATTTTGCCTATTTTGACTATGAATTTGATTTCTATCTCCTGATTGATGATTTCACTAATGTAATTGATGACATGGCATGTAGATGTAATGGTAAAATAGTGTTAGAGGGTAGATTCATTAGTTAGAGTTGGTTTTGAGGCAAATGAATCAGTTTCCCGTCTTTTAGAGGCAAGTTGTTTGACTCCCTATATTCTAGTTCTTTGTTGGGAAATGGTTGAAACAACCCCTCTTCTCATGGATTCAACCCTTGAAGGTCAGGATGAGTAGTTTATATGTCTATATTATGTGCTTTCTTGGTCATTTGTTGAGGTTGGATTCAACTAGATGCTCATGTACTAAACACTTATCATTTTGTAGTAGTTTTGGCATGAAACTAATAAAGTTGCAGCTATTTTTATGGGATTCCTGTGGTATGGCCTTTAGCATGTATTTCTTCTTCTGTTAATATGTTCTAATTTTATTTATGTATGCCTCTTTCATATAATTTCTTTTGATTGGTTGTTTTCAAGACAAGTAGGTGGAATACATTAGGTTTTAATGCTCTGCCTTGGGAAAACACCAGTTTCATGTTTTCATATGTTTAGGAAGGATTCTTGACTTGATTAGGCTCTTCTTAGCTCTTCACCAGTCTAGTCTTTCACCCCATCAAGCTTAAGGCGTTGAATATCATACCTACCTTGCCCCATAGAATACATTGCAATTTTGACTTAGTTTCCCAGACCCAAATTGCCCAGCTCACACTGATCTGGCAAAAACACCAACAAATTGAATCAAAACCCTTGAGCTACTATACCTAACATAAAATCTTGTTCTTGATCCAATCATCTTGGCTAAGATTCATAAGGAAAGATCCCTCTCCTGACTTGTTAGGGCTAGCTACCAGGTTAAGCGTGGTTTGTGGTTACCCTAGAATTGTCTCCCTTCAACCTGAGGTCAATCTAGGTGATAACAGTACAAGCACGAAGAAAGAATTTTCTAGATGATCATGCATCACCAAAATTCACTAGAGAGAGGGTGATAGTGGTGGACATCAGTAAGAATCCAAATTCCATTACTGAAGCCAAATTGGCCTTTGTAGGTGCAACAAGATCAAACACTAAGTATTTGATGGCCAAGAATAAGCAATTGGCATAGAACTTACAGGCTACCCAACAAGAGATAGAACAAATCCGTGCAACAACACACAACATAGTATCTGTATAGGTCTACTTGGGAGGAATGAGAGCACCGATACTGGTGAAGTATCAACACTTGGAGAGACCATGCAATACCTCTATGAGGAGCTCATGATCATACATAAGGTAGTTGTCCACTTGCATAGCTTACAGAAACAGAGCAAAGAATTTGTCAAGAATCTTAGGAATGTGAAAATTTCCATCACAATCATGCAAAAATGGACAATGTGATACCAAGGGGAATCAATTACTTTGGTAGAGAAGATTAAGCCGTAGGGAGAGTTAGAGAAAGAAAAAGTTTGAATGCTGATCTAGAATAACAAGCAGCTCACCTCATTCATTAGAAACATTCAAGCATCATATGTACAATTGTACAATAGTTTGGATTTCATGGTGAGAACCAACAAGATCTCATTAGTAAGATCACTCACCAAAGCTAAGCACAAACATCAAGTTAGGTAGGATATTGAAAAGCATTTGGAGCAGTTAAGACAGGTTTCCACTCAGGAGGATTTAGAGCTAAACATAAAAAACATGTAGAACTACATTAATGGTCATGTCTAGATCAAAACCATGTTGCTCCTGCTTGAGAAAGAATTTAAGACTGGTTCCAAATCATTGTACCTGAATGCTATGGAGGCTAGAATTCGCTTCCAGCTTGATACCATCATGCAATTTTGGGATGTCATTACACAGTAACAAGCTTGGCATCGATATTTGACTAAGAAGCATCAAATAGAAGTTGTTGAGTTAGATTTCTCCCAAACTCAAGCATCATAGTGTTTTGTCTTGTTAGGCTGTCAAGTTGTCTCTACCCTATTTTTTCTTATATGGATACAAGTGTAAAATGTAATATTATTTGTAATTATGTTGTAAGTGAAATTCCAAGTGTCAATATTGGAATATGAAGAGTAATGATGTAATGTAATGAGTCAATTTTGTAAAGAAGTTGAAGAGTCATGAGGGTAGTCCAAAGGTCACAAAGGGAAGTTGAAGAGTCACCCCCTCTTGTTATAAATAGAACCTCATAACTCATGTTTAGGGATTTTGGGAGCTAATATTTTTGCTAGGCTTAAGCTTAGAAGGAGCTTGGGAGTATTGTGAAGAGCCTTGGCTTCTCCATAGTGTAGAGAGAGTATGCTTCTTCTGAGGAGTAGGTGTTCATGACTTTAATCTTCCAATATTGGGGCTAGTGGTATGTCAATGGTGTATGTATGAATGGAACTTTCATTTATAATAATAAAATCAGAGCCAACATTCTTTCATGCATATGTTTTGAATATAATAGGACTCTTCTTGTTGTATTTTCAATGTATGTTATTTAAATTATGCTTATGGTTATGAACTATTTCATTTGTATTTGTATGAATCTTGTTGAATAAGTGTTATTGTATTAATTCATCACTTTAACTTGTCGACTATTATGCATCTTAGCTTGTGATGCCATTACGCTCGTGTGTTCCTTTCAAGCTACGTACTATTACAGGCTTCCAAGGGACACACTTCCCTTTCCCTTCGTATGTTGGAACCTTCATGTATTGCACTTGAATTTCCAGAGGGTCACACACTTTCTCTTACCCAAAGTTATTGTACTTCACTCTGCACATTTTCACAGTCAAGGCATAACATTACTACCACTTCTGGGACTCCTACTCCAAATGGTGGGAGGCCTAGTTGGGACTTCATATCGGGGAGATCCCCTGAATGTTAGCAGGTCTAGCACCATCAACATTTCTGGTGGTAGAAGGAGGGCAAGATCAAAAGATGATCCCATGAAGTCTGTTTTGAACTTCTTACTCATCTAATAACTTCTTCCACAATCACAACCCTGACATGTTTTTCCATAAACATAAGTCTGCAATTTTATATGAGTATTTGATCCTTATTTAAACAGGAATGCAATAAATTATAGAAATAACCATAAATATAGATATGCAGCAAAAATAATACTTCATTTCATTAATATAAAATATTGAAATATGCTTACAAACAGAAATGGAAATAAACCAACTAGGGCGGTGGTAGCTTTATCTCTGAGAAGAGATGTGGCGGCTACATGGCTCTGAACTATGTTACAATGAGGCTCGAAGGCCTATTTATTATTGAGAAACAATGGAGAACCCTTCATCCCAAAACCTAACCCTAGAAGATGAAACAACAAATTGTGGGCCCCATTTTGGATAAGTTGGTACATCAACTTCCCGTGGTCATAACCTTGGCACCCAATCTTCATTTGGCGCGTACAATAGCTCGTTAGAAAGATCTATCCAAGAACTACAACTTTGGGAAGAGCAACATCAATCCATGGACTCATGTTGCTCCCTAATTTCACAAAAAACGTCGTTTAGGGCCTCAAAACAGCTCCGGAAGTTCAAGACTGGAAAAACTGCTAAAAATAGTGAATTGTGCTACAATTTATGAAACTGAAAAACTGAAAGAGACAGTTGTGGGGGTCTAAGTGGGATAGGTGGGTGGTCGCCAACATCCACCTAGATCATTCCTCCCCCCTTAGGAAGCAATGGTCCCCATTGCATTGAGTTCCTCCATCTGTTGAACTTGGTCCCTACTGAACTGTTCTGCAATCTTTGATGTGTCCAGTAATGGTGGGAAGCATGGTCAAGGGTGGTACACATTGGACACTTGGTGTAGGTGAAGGAATGAGGGAATGTTGTGCTCCAAATCATTGTTTCCCACAACCTTGGTAATGGTGTAAGGTCCATGTCACAGTGGTCTGAGCTTCTGATGGGCTCTTGTAAGGCGTTCTTTCTGAAGACGTAACCAAACTTTTTCGCCCACCTGAAACATGTGTGGTACTCTTGTGGGTGAGGAGAAGTTGTTCCTGTGTTCTATCATGACCGTATCCCTTTTCTGCTACTGTTGCATGGAAGAACCCTTCACGACGGTCATGGATGTGGTAACGACCTTCCCCTTACTTTGGGAGTGAACCAGATAGAAAATGGATTTCCTGGTTTGGGAGACGATCTTGCTGCATTTCTTGGTAGAGATCAAAGAGGTGGCGGTAGGTGGGGCTACCTCCGGTATCCTGTATAATGAATTATTCAAAGAAATAATGATAGAACGAGGCCTTGACTTGTACATAGCATGTTGCCTCCACACGTATGGCTGGCTGAATAATACATCACAAACATCCAAAGGTGAAACATCACACAATACCTCGTCTGTGAAGAGTTTGATGTTATAGGGAAGGTGACACTGCTGGCGAACTTGGAGATCTCGTACTTGGTGAAGCCACCTAATACTATATGGCTACGGGTGTGGTGTAGTCGGTAGGTCCAACCACTTCATGACCCCTACTGAAATGAGGCTCTTTTGGCTACCATTGTCGACAATGAATTGCAGTGTTAAGCCCTTCACCCACATCTGTGAGTGGAAAAGATGCTCCCCCTCCTCTGGATCTTCAGGCTCATTCTTCTAGATCTTGATGGTGGCAACAGTGGCGCTGGGCTTCATGCCAATGACATTCTTCCCTTTTCCATTCCCCTTGTCGGGTTTTGACTCAAGATCAGAACATGCATATGATTTTGAGGCATTAAACTCGG
The DNA here is from genome assembly GCA_000404065.3 of Pinus taeda. Lineage (NCBI taxonomy): Eukaryota > Viridiplantae > Streptophyta > Pinopsida > Pinales > Pinaceae > Pinus > Pinus taeda. The sequence goes on from APFE031602532.1 coordinate 50,240, forward strand.
CCACCAATGACTACTTGGTTTGACACTCACTTGTGTTGTGAGTGGGGCTCTTGTGGAACTCACACCAGTTTTTTGTGTCCTTCTTTGACTTCGTGGTGTTGTTCCTTTCTTGTGGCTTCGATGGGTTGTCTTGGGTCACCCTGCCTTGGCTTTGTCCTTTGGTCTTGGGATTTGCAAATGCAAAGTCTCGCTTCTTTTGTTTAAACTTCTGCTTAATTTTGACAGTGTATCAGTACACTGTGTCAAGCGAGGAGATGTTCAGGAACTTCATCTCTTCCTGGATGTATCTATGTAGGTAGCTGTAGTATTTGAGTACCAAATGTAGCTCAGAGTCCTTGATACCTAACTGTGTGTAGAGGGTATGAAAAATGTTTGTGAACTCTGGCACATCTTTGTCCCTTCCCTGTCGCAGCGTGGTCTACTTTATGTATTTGTCCTCGTAGCTTTTGACAGGGTAGTACCGCTCCTTGATGGCATCCCAGAATGAATTCCAAGTGGGTACAACTGAAAATAGTGAGCCCGTGCTTTCATCCTTCTTCTCACAGTAGGTTTCCCACCAGTCCTTGACGTGGGGGGCTGCTTTGAGAAGAGCGAAAACAATCTTTTCCTGACTCGAAAATTCATGAACAGAAAAATACCCTTCTAGCAAATTTAACGATTTATCTATGGCATCTGCATTTATCTAACCCTCGAAGATGGGGATTTCAAAATTAACTTGTACCTTAAAGGGTGTGATGTTTCCAGAGTAGCTGTTGGAAGCCAATGCAACGCCTCTGGGTAGCTACTGAAGGATCTAGGCAAAGCTGTCCATCATCGCATTCCTTTGCCACTCGAGGGCTTCTTCGAGCAAGATTTTGATAGGATCTCCTGCCCCCTTGTCTTTATTTTCATTCGCCATGGGAGGCCATTGGGATTTGTGAGGTTGATCTTGCAAAGGTTAAACCAGATTGAGCCCTAGCTCCTTATATCCCGACCTCGTCGGGGACATGCAAAGAAAAACAAAGAAAAAGCAGACCACTCTAATACCAGTGATCCAAATTTAAACAGGAATGCAATAAATTACAGAAATAACCATAAATACAAATATGCAGTGGAAATAATACTTCATTTCATTAATGTAAAATATTGAAATATTCTTACAAATAGAAAAGGAAATAAACCAGCTAGGGCGATGGTAGCTTTATCTCTGAGAAGAGATGTGGTGGCTACATGCCTCTGAATTGTCTTACAATGAGGCTCAATGGCCTATTTATTATTGAGAAACAATGGAAATCCCTTAACATCCCAAAACCTAACCCTAGAAGATGAAACGCCAATTTGTGGGCCTCGTTTTGGGTAAGTTGGTACATCAACTTCCCAGGGTCGTAACTTTGGCACCCAATCTTCGTTTGACGCGTACAATAGTTCGTTAGAAAAATATCTATCCAAGCACTACAACTTTGGGAAGGGAAACATTAGTCCATGGACCCATGTTGCTCCTAGATTTCACAAAAAATGTCGTTTAGGGCCTCAAAACTGCTCCGAAAGTTCAGGACCTGAAAAACTGCTAAAAATAGTAAATTGTGCTATAATTTATGAAACTGAAAAACTGAAAGAGATAGTTGTGGGGGTCCAAGTGGGATAGGTGGGTGGTCACCAACATCCACTTGGATCAGTATCATAGATGACTTGTCAACTCTAAAATTTGATGGTGAGGGTGAAACATCCTTATTTGAGCATAATACTCATTTTCTTGAATTCTGCACAGAACAAAGCATCCACTGTGAGGATGTTGGTTGTAGGTTGTTCATTCCCATGTTCAAAGGGCACGTAAGGCAATGGTGTCACAAATTGACCAATGCTTCCATACACTCTTTTGAACATCTTGTCATAGAACTATTTCATGCTTTTGATATGTATGATTGTAGACTTTAGTGCAAGCAAATTTTAGAATTGAGAAAATCAACTGATGAATAACTACATCATTTTAACGATTGTTTCATGCACCTTCACTTTGAATTTACAAAACATGAATTTGATTGGAATTTCTTGTCAGGAATATTTCAATATCTTGTTCACATTTCAAAAAATCCACACGAGTTAGAATCTTTTCAACTACTCCCAACATACCTCGTTGTTAGAGATTCCAAATATGTGATGGACAAGGTTGTTGTTCCAAGCGACCCTCCATCCTCTTCTCCTCAAACAAATCCAGTTCCGCAGGTTGAGGTGGGAGAGATTTAGAATTCATTCGTTGATCTACCACCATCTTCTCCCACCCCAAACACTTAGAATTTCAGCACAGATTTGGACTGTGAGTTTGATTTTTATGATGAAGTGTTATCTCCTTGTCCTCCATCCTTCAGTCCCTCTGATCCTTCATATTGTGAGTTTTTGTGTTCACCTATTTCAAATCTCTCTTGTGATGTTCAGGAGGATCAAGTGTTGGATGGAGTGGGTGTTGAGCATGCAACTTTCAATATCATTCACGATGATTATGTGGGAGAGCCCATAGCTGAACAAGAATTTGTGACGAGGGATGATTATCTTCCTTCCACACCTCTCCTTCATCATCTTTAAATTTCCCACCATTCTATAATTTCCATTAAATCTTGTGAAGATTTAGTTTCTAATGTTGCTACTACTTCCAATCATTCCTGGAACATGTGGGATGCTAGTTTTGCATCCAATTGTGGAGGGGATGAATCTTCTATTCTAGATCTTCCCAATCTCTCATCTCAACTTTTTGAAAACTTAGAGGGTGAAAGTACCTATTTTCCATCTCCCACTCTTTGCGATTCATCAGATTATGAGGATGCCTCCGTCTGTGACCTTGAACTTTATGATCATGGATGTCACGACCTCTTTATTGATTCATTAGGTCATGATTCTTATTTTTCCACTATTGATCTACCTTCTGATGAGTTGGAACATCCCCAAGATGTCGAGGCACTTTAGCTCGAGCTTACGTTTATGTCAGGTTCTTGTAGTCTTGAGGATAGTTGCTTCCGATCTAAATAATTTTGAATCTTTCAAGGCCCCTCATCGCTCTATCACAACTATTGAAAATCAACCTGTCCTAGAATTGTCACATCCTCCATCTGTATTACATGATCCTATCACTCAATCATTGGAGGAGTTGTACGTAGTGAGCATTACCGCAAAATGAAAATTCTCTTCTTTCTTTATGTTTTCTCATCTTCGTAGTTCAAAAGTTTGTGCTTGTATTTCTATAACTTGCAGTGTGCTAAGACACCACGATATAATCACATAATGTCTTTCATGCACTTTTCACTTTTACTTTTCTGTGTGTATTTTAAAACTTCGAACGTTTTGGTTTGTATTGTCATATCTTTCTTATTCACTGATTTTCTTGTATATATTTCTTGACATGCATTCCCTCACCCACATAGGCCAGCCAATACGCCGGTGGATGCATTGGAAGTATCACATCACATGAGTCTGGCTTATGCTCTATTTAGGTTAGGATTAGGAGTATTTTTTATTTCCTTTGTCTATTCCTTTGATTTTCTTTCACTCTGCTTCTTTCCGTTCATTTGTTTTATGTTCTGGTTTAGGGTAGCTTCTGCATGAGACTATATTTGGCTTCTCAAGACAAGCAGGGTGAATTCCAAGAGGAAGTTGTGTTTCTATTAACAGTTGGTTATCTGTCTATTCCCTCTCTTTATGTGAATATTTCATTTATTTTAGTCGATGATACTATGATGGAGAATACATTACTTTCAAAGAGAGTCACAGTGAAATCACGATGCTTGCACTTTTAACTAGAATCGCCTTGTTATCAGGGAATAGTGTCCACTTGGATGCTACTATTCCCACTAAGATGGGTGGCTATCTTAGAAACAAACAATCAAAGTCTACTATTGATTCCTTTTATGAAAATAGATGAGAAGAGGACCAAGAGGGCCAACCTAAGTCTTGCGCTTGATTTCCTCTCTTTCTTGATAGAGTTTCGTCGCTTCTCCTTTGTCTGCCCAGCTTCAAAAGAACCTTTGGAATCACAACAACATGATACTATGCAAGAAACAAGGATCTAAATTCATAAATAATGCAGGATCAGATGTGCATTAACCATATACATGCATATATAAACAAGTACACAAGAATATGGAAGGAAACAAGAATAGCTTTATTCAGATGAAAAGTAGCAAGAAGATTACAACCATGCGCTCTGACCCAGCATCATCCTCCAGCTAAGAAGCCCTTCTTCACCTCAAGCAAAGCTAGGTCACCCAACACTGTGAATGTACACCAGAAAACCAACAACACTTCTCTAAAAGATACAAAATTCCAGCCTCTGGACCTCTGTGATGAGGGATCCATATATAGATGATTACAGAGAGGTGAGTCATCTTTTTGGATCTTGATTAGTGTCTTCTCTCTGATAGTTCCTGCTTCCACTTGGAGAATGATGATCTCTTACTCATCC
>APFE031602535.1:3962-17670 GCA_000404065.3 Pinus taeda
TTTGTCATAAATTCATTGGTTCCTTGGCCTTACAAGAAAACAAAAAACAAAAATAATATTAACATCTCATGTAAAACAAAACCATTTTAAAAGTATAAAATATGGTTATTAATATAAACATAAAATACAAAATAAAACACTTATTAAAATATGGTTATAAAACCACCCAAGAAGTTAATTGGAATATAGGTATATTTAAATTAAAATATGGTTATATGTCCAATGCATATGTCGTATATGGGGAGGTATATTATGGCATGGTGTGGAATGGTCGTTGGACCATATTAATACATGGTTTGATAACAATACACCATGCATACACATACTCATTTTATAAACTAATCCCCATTGTTTTAAACTCCGTAGTTAGTCTCGTATTTTATATTTTTCCAATGATTCTAACAAATAGTTAACGATGAATTTGATGGTTATTATATATGTATTTAGCATCTCAAACAGTAGGCAGTTTAAGAAACACAAGATTGCTTCTTTTGTATTAAAAAATGTGTTTGGTGGGTTTTGAACCTCTGGCCCCTCCACACCAAACTTCAAATATAGTCAATGGTTTTCTCTGGGCCAATGACCCATTCATTTTAATGTTGTCCGAACCCTTTTGTATTTAAACTATGCATTTCATTCAACGAGACCAATGGAGAGACGAGAGCGAAATACAATGGTTGAACCAAGACAGTTTATGGAACCCTATGTGGTCGGAACCAAACGCAGTGCATTTTTAAGGTGAATTTTCGAAGGGGGAATATTCTAGAGGAATATTTCAGGAAAAATATATGAGGAATCTAAAGGTTCCCTAAGGGCCCAAAATGGAAAGTGTCAGAATGGAGCCAAAATTATGTTGATTTTAACCAGATTTTCTCAACGACTGCAATGGTGCAATCTGTTTTTTCATCTAAGTATCATAATTAGGGGTCATGGCAGAAACCCACGTTTATCATTAATTGTTAGGAATTAAGTTCGAGACAACAATGTACTTTTCATAAGTAGGTCATATTTACAGTCAAAAGTTTCAGGAGGATGAGACGGATCTACTAGAATTGTGATTGTTGTCTTTTGAGTAGTCAAATTTCAAGTCACTCCCAATATGGAGGTATAATGATATATTTTTCCATGTACTTGTTGAGATGAATAAAGCTACCTACCAACTATTGAAGCAGGCCCCAGAGACATAGTCCACACTATGGATTGTATTTATGGTCTCCTTTATGTGTCCTCTTCTTTAAGTGTTTGCACATATGGCTTTACATCCTATTTAATTCAATTCTTTTAACATCAACTGAAGAAAATATCTTAGATAATGTCGGTAAACTAGAGATTCCAAATCAAGTTTGGTATTAGAGCGGTCTTCTTGCTGATGTGAACTGTGAGTGTGAATGATAACCGAGAACGAACTAAAATAGGGAGAAGGAAAACTTAAGTCCTTTAATCCAAATATTGGATGTGCAACACAAGAATGAAAGTGGCAGATTATGATGTTAGCACTGAGAATGAAAAGTATTTCAAAAAATCTCTCTACAACATGGAAAATAAGGTAGATAAATTGTTTGCATATTATGAGGAGAGATTGGAAAAGAAGAAGCAAGAGAAAGCATAGGACAATCCTTTAGAGAATCAGGAAAATGGAGGAGAAAATTTTGAATCTCCATCTCCATTTTCTAGTGAAATTTATTCTTCATCATCATTTTATTATCATCATTCTAACAGAAAACATAGAAATGCTTCTAAAAAGCCTTTTTTAAGTTGGATGTAAAGTTTGATTTTCCTATGTTTAATGGAGAATCTAATGCAAAAAGTTAACCATTTGATCATACAAATTGAAGTGTATTTCTAGATATAGCATATCAAAAAATATGACGCTAAGATTCACATAGAATCTTTTCAAATGGGAGACACCACTCTCATATGGTGGGAGCAAAAAATTCATAAAGGTAGAAAGCATGAGGGTAAAGCCCTTTCTTCTTGGTCTAAATTGTTTCTACTTTAAAAGGGAAATTTAATCCTTTGGGTTATCGGCAAAAATCCATGATAGTGTGGCAACATTTGAGACAAGACAAAGGCCAAGATGTTCAAAGTTTCACAGAATAATTTAAGAAGAAAACATTAGCATTGGGCATTCCTTTAGATTCACCTAATACTTTGATGAGATATATTGGTTCTTTACATAATTATCTTTTGTATTCATTGTTATTGTTTGAAACCACTACATTTGATTCAACTAGTGTGAAATCCATTCGCCTTGAAAGCAGTGGAAATTATGAACAAGGAAACCATGCAAAGAAGCCATCGACAACAAGGGAAAAGGAAGCAAATACCTCTTGCACTCACTACTAGGAATAATGAGGAGGAGAATTGTTGGAGACTGCATCCATAGTTGAAGCCAAAGAGGAATGGCAGAAAGGGGAAGAAAAAAATTGTTGCTACAATGCAGCAAGATCATGAATCTGATTCAAGTGATGAGGTCAAAGTCACAACTACTAGATTTGCAAGTGTTGGACCAATTGACCTGGGATCTGATTCAGGTGATGAGAGGAAGATCACAACTATTGGGATTATAGGTGATGGGCCTATTAACTTGGGTATTGATTAAGAAAATGATACAAATATTTCAATTAGGTGTTGCACTAAAGATGAAAAGAGCACCAAAGACTGCATGGCTCCAGGAACTTGAGGAGCTCAACCACATCATTCAATAAGATAATGTTGAACTAAGAATAATTCTATAAGAACAAGAAGGGTAGAAGCAAGAATTGCAACTTTATTTACAAGACAAAGAGGAGGCCTTGGAAAATTTGAATTACAGTGAAGGCTTAGCAAACCAATCATCACCTACTTCACAATCAACATCTGAGGTAAAAACTTGTCAATAATTATTCAGTTTTATGTTCACATTATGATGATGATTTTTGTACTTTTGAAAATCACACTATAGGCATTGGTTTGAAGCTAATGGAAAACATGGGGTATCAAGGAAAAGGCCTAGGTTTTAATGGCCAGGGCATTGTGAATCCCATCCAAGTGGTGGAATTACCTCGATATGCAGGATTGGGCTATGTCAAAAAGGAAGAGATAGGAGATTCTTCGAGCAACAAGTCCAAAATAGTGAAATATGTTGGGAGCATATCACCACCTTCTAGTGATAACAAAAATTCTATAGGAAGAGCTAAGGCAAGCTCTCCTCTACAGATTCACAGCAGAGAGTTGTTCAAAGAAGGTCAGGAAAATATGGAGGAAGACAAACCATTGCAGCCATTGAAATAAGGGTGGACATCACAGAGCCACATGTTGGAAGCTCCATCCAGAGCTATGCCCAAAGAATGACAAGGAGCATATGAAAGCACCTATGAAGGAACAAATCAATGAAATAGTTCAACAAAAAAATCCAGCTACTTGAAGAAAGCCCATTAATGTGGTTAGGTAAGAAAGGGGGTAGATTTTCTAAGTAGTTTGGCATGACCACCATTGTAAATCACATGTTTCTTTTTAAAGCCTGTAAAAGGGATGAATATATAACGTCACTTGTATATGTGACATATTGATATTTTGACCTTTAGTTGGATAGCATGGGGTATGGTTTCCATTTTAAACTTGACCACGAGTGTATTATAAACTCTTGGAAAGTATGGTCTTGTTCAAAGTCCTACGAGTTAGACATGTATTGGTAGTTACAGGTTTTCATATGGATACAAGTGTTGGTTTCATCACTTCTGGCTTCAAAGTGCAAAGAAGGAGAAGAAAGTGCAGCCTTTCAGAGACATTTGTTATGTAGATTTAGATTGCAGTACTATTTATACTTTTGGAGGACCAAAAGTCCTTCAGTGGGGAGGATGATCCAGGTGGATCCCTAATGGAAAAAAAATCAAAGTCATCAAAACTATGACTAGATTTAAGAGCTTGTAACAAGGAATTCAGTGGCATAGATGAGACTCCAATCCGAGTCTTCATTACCAACTTACAACTTATCACAGTTTGAATTTGACAAGACAAGTAAAAAAAGAGGGTCTACAACATGCCACATGTGACCCATGGCTTACATGGAAGCCAACTAATGGCCTACCCATAATTGACATTTTTCATCAATTCATTAGTTCCTTGGGCCGTACAAATAAGAAAAGAACATTTAACATCTCATATAAAACAAAACCATTTTAAAATTATAAAAGGTGGTTATTAATAAATCCATATAAAACAAAATAAAACGTTTAGTAAAATATGGTTATAAAATCACCCAATGAATTAATTGGCATATATGTATATTTAAATTAAAATATGGTTATATGTCCAATGCATATGTCTTATATGGGGAGGAATGTTATGGTACAGTGTGGAATGGCTATTGGACCATATTAATACATGGTTTGAAAACAGTACACAATGTACACGCATATCCCTTTTATAAACTAATGCCAATCATTTTAAACTTGGTGGTTAGCCCCGTATGTTATATATTTTCAATGGTTCGAACAAATGATCAACGAAAAATTAAACAATTTTTATATGTATTTAACATTTCAAATAGTGGTCAGTTTAACAAACACGGGGTTGTTGTTTTTTATTAAAAAATGGCTTTGACAAGTTTTGAAACCCCGACCCATAGAAACCAAACTCCAAACATAGTGACGGGTTATCATTGGGCCAATGGCCCATTCATTGTAAGGTTTGCCTAGCACTTTGGTATTGAAATCATGCATTTTCATTGAAGGGGACCAATGGAGAGCTGAGAGAGGAATACACCGATGGAACTAGGACAAGTCGTAGAACCCTATGCATCCAGAACTTGTGAGACATTTTTGAAGGCAAATATTCTAGGGGAATATTCCATGTAGAATTTGTGAGGAATCTAAAAGATTCCCTAAGGGGCTAGAATTGATAGTTTCATCATGGGTCCAAGTTTATACTCATTTTAACAAGAAATTCACAAGGATCACAATGGTGTGGTCATTTTTTCCATCTAGGAAGCAGAATTCATGGGACATGGTAGAAACGTGCCTTCATCATTAATTGTTGGGAAGGACGTTCAAGACAATAATGCACCTTTCAGAAGTAGGTCATGTTTACAATCAAAATTCTCACGAGGATGAGATGGATTTACTATTGATATGATTGTTTTCATTGGAGCAGTGGAATTTCAAGTCACAACTAGGATGGAGGTATAATGATGTATTTTTTCATGTACTTGCCGAGATGAATGAAGTAGCCTCGACATTATTGAGGTAGCGCTCGGAGACGTAGTCCATAGTAGATGAACTCCATTATCAAAAATTTGTGTGAATTTTATTTATGGTCTCCTTTATGTGTCCTCTTCTTTAAGTTTTTACACATATGGTTTTATATGCTCGTTCATGCATTTAAGCTAAGATCAACTGAAGAAAATATATTTGATAAACTTGGTATGTAATGCATAGTAGAACACTTAAAGTTTGGATATTTTCACAAAAATATATTGAAAAGTAATTCATCTCATGGTTTGCATGTAAAGTATTTTCTTTTGAGGCAAAATACAAAAATTAAAGTTGATAATAAATTAGAGTTCCTTTCAAATAGGCTACAAGCATTAGAAGCAAATAGCAAGAATGCCATTTTCGCTATGGAGAATGTGCAATGGATGGATGCTTGAGAAATTATGCAAGAGAAATTTGGTGGAATTATGGATGTAATATTATTCATGGAACGTCATGTGCTAAAAATGGAATATGGAATAGGGTAACTCCTTGTTCACCTTACCCTCTGGAAGGATTTTGATTACATTACAAAGAAGTCATTCAACAACAATTACTGGGGCTCAACTGGATAGGGAGGATTTTGTAAATCAAGCCAAACCTAACTTATTTGCATGAGTAAATTCAAAAGTGTATACATGGGGAGATGTTGGATCACCAAATTTTTCTCCTTTTCACCAACTAAAACATCTACTTTTAATCTTTCCACCTTATTGTGTCACCCATTCATTACCCGTTTCATTATGTATCTTTGTGAATATGCCACAATGAGATTTTGCATTTTATCATAGTTATTTATTATTATTTTCCTTTTTTTTTAATTAGGAATGATTATTAATGGTTTTACTAATGATTTTTTTCTATCTTGGTTCTTGTAGCTTATATGTATTTCCTATAACTTGCTTCTGTGGTTTCCATATCTACACAGCTCTAGGAGAAAATTGGGATCATGGGTTTTATTCCTAGGGATGTTTGTATGTATTTATGTTACCTAACTCATACCTAGGTCAACTCCATAAGGCTCTAGCTCATGATCTACATTTCGAACAACTCATCCTAGGTAGAATCATGTAACACAATTCGCACACAAATTCTGGAGAAATGAAGAAGAATCTAGAAATTTCGTGACATGGATTTTGTCCTGAACGTCCCTAATTAAGTGACTTGTAATAATTTTCTCCAAAAGGTTCATTGATTAGGCAATACATGTGGTTTTTCAATAGGGTCCTTTCTTGTTGTGGTCGTTGGCAAAATATGTCAAAAACAAAGCAAACAGTTAGAAAATGAACTAAATTAAATCGATTGTTAGTTGATTACATGTTATATGGATTAAATTCAATATGATATTGAGTTATTCTTCAACCAAGATCCACCAAAAACACATAAAGTCAATATTTTGTAAATTTGTCTATCACTTTTACAGTTCAGATTTGGGGGTACTTCATTCCAATTCTCCCCATGCTTATTTGTATAAAATGTGTGGGAAAAGTAGTTGATAAGGAGGAGAGACATAATGTAGTATAGTATGTATGTTTTTAATGATTTCACATGTTAGCTAGGATTGTTGGACCATTCAATTCTCAATAGAAAAGAGATTGTTGATCATTGGGGTTGTTGGTTATGTAATTGTTGAAGATTTCTCTTTAATGGAAATATTGAATGTTTGTGCTTATATATCATGGGTGGATTTAATTACTTTTCCTTTCCTTTCCTATCCACAATGTATAAAATGTCAACTACCTTTCCTTTAAATGCTTATAGTTGCATGGTTTATTGTGAAGAGTGTGAGCATATTTGGGCTCTTATCCATTTTCCCAACCTTTTAGCTGGTTTGGTGTGCATTTACTTTCCACACAATTGTATTTATATAGTTTTTTGTTTCCTACCTTTGTTTCCATTTTGTAACAATAGGATAGGAATATTATCAATTCCTTGACCTCCACACACATAGTGCATCATCTTGAAGTTTATGAACATCTTGATTGACAATTTAATGTCAAATATTTAAGCAATTATATCACCTCATAGATATTTTTTGACGAGTTTGTATAGTAATGTTATTACTAATCTTAGGACCACTAACGGTTGTTTGAAATAAATTTGATTTAAGTAAGATTATCCCTTATCCTCTACCCTTTTTTAATACATTAATAAGCTATAAGAGTGTTCGAAAGTTGCAAGTTGTGTTAGTCCCACACTCCTTGGTATGGTCATAAATATTCTCCTTTATATTTATGATATTGTTTTTATGGAAAGGAACACTCCTTGGTATGGTCATAAATATTCTCCTTTATATTTATGATATTGTTCTTATGGAAAGGATCCATCACAATCTTGGAAAGAAACTGAGAATCCTCAAAGATTCATGCTCCAAGATGCGTATGATTTTTAATATCAACAAATATAAAGTAATGATAATTAAATCCAAAAATATCACCTATGATACTTTCATTTATGACAAAAAAATCTTGGAGGAAGTTCCTTCATATAAATATCTAGGAATCGACATCCGTCAAAAGATTAATTCGAAGTATATCATCGAGAAAAAGATAAATGGAGATTATAAAGCTTGCTATGGGCTTGAAAGCAATTTTGAACTAACTGATATTTGTATATGAGATTAAAAGAAAACAAACTCTTTGAAATTATCATCACTCCTATCATTTTATATGGATGTGAGGTTTGGAGTTTCAATATAGCCAAAGATTCATGCAGGAATATTGAACAAATCCAAAACATTTTATAACCTACAACCTCAATATTATAGGAAACAATCCTTACCATCTCCTCCTTAATGAACAAACCCTCCCCCCCATTAAAAGAATGGCTATGACTATATATCTTATGCAGAATATGAAGTTATACAACATAGACACCAATAGGTTTCCTAAAATTGCTTCTAAATCTAGCCAAAATCCCCAGCTTTAGCTCAAGCGAGGGTAGCATAAGGATGCTTAATATTGGTTAGAACATTGGGGTATAAAGGGGAAGATCATCTTGTAGAATAAGGATAGTATTAAAAATAGTATTACTTCCAAGTTTAAGGTGAAATTGTGGAGAAATAAAGAGTTAGAGGGTAAAACAAAAGTAAGATATTACAAGAAGGTGATCAACCCCAATCTCAAAAACAAAAAATATATTTATCACTTGACTAGTGCTAAGAAGAAATTGAACATTGTGATATCGTAACTAATTATCATGAGATTCATAGTGAAATTGGGCATTGGTTAATTCGCAAAATGTCATGGGATGAAAGAGCCTATCACCAATGTATTCCTAAGAGGGTTGAATACAAAAAACACTTTCTCTTAAATTTTCCATCTTATACAAGCATTGTGTCTAATTTTCAAAATATTTGTCACAATACCAACCTTCTTGAACTTTTATGTCAACAAAGCTATGGTGATATAATAACACTTCTCTCGCTTCTTTTTGAGCCTATAAGTAAAATGTTAAAGAATGATGATTAATCTCTTACCTTATTAAGGTCTCCTTAGTGGACATTCATCATCATCACCATCATCATCGTCGTCATCATTTTTGTCATTGTCCTTGTCATAATGATCATAATATATATATAATATATATATATATATATATATATATATATAATATATATATATATAATATATATATATATAATATATATATATATATATATATATATATAAAGAAAAAAAACCAAAATTAGTTTTTTTCTTGCTACACTCTCTGCATATTGAAAATATAAACTAATATTTGATAAAAAGCTTCCAAAATAATCTTAGAACTATAAAATATTTGCAATACATGATTTAAAACAAGAAGTAAACTAGCCTACATTGTTTAGATTGTGTTCAGGTTTAACTTCCACATTGTCCTTGTCAGATTACCTTCGTTGAACTAGAGAAGGAACCTGGATCTCTTTCGTCATCTTAGCATCCTTCTTCATTTTTCATGAGGCCACGAGATGATTCACAGCCATGGCCTTACTCCTATCATCTTCCATGTCGAATTTTCTACACCATTCCCAATCAAGGATTCAATTCTTACGAGATAGAGGTCAAGAAAGTCGATATTCATGTATAGTCTATTCGGCTTAGTCTGTAGCAAGCCAATCTTCTGATTCAAGAGAGTTAACTAAGCTTGATCCTCAATGACCCCCATTTCCTCTAGTCTTCTTAATAAAGACAATATTTACTCCATCATTGCGTTGAGGTAGTTTAGGTGATGTATGAATTCTTCCTTTTCTAAGACAAACAGCCTTTCAATGTTTTCACCCACACAAAATCCTTTCCTGTTGTGAACTTGGAGAAATAGACCGAAACTTTAGCTGGGAGGGTGGTGAGAAATTGAGCCCTATATCCAAACATTCATGCCCCTACCAAGCCATAAATTTGGTCACCATCTCCAATGCACCAACTTGCAATGTAAATTCTCCTAACTAGACATTATCTAGATCAACGCCACTACAATCTCGCCCTTCGCCATCAAAACTTTGTACTTTGAGTGTGAATGCCTCTCCTTGTTAATGTATATAACATCCCTTGGCTTCCTCCCACATTTATTATGGTTTTAATTAGACTTCCATCTATCCTATACCATGCTTACTATCACCTAGACAATCCAAGTGTAAGCACATGCTTGGATCCTGACAGTTATGAGGAGTTGTCAAACCACAAGAGGCGGATTTTGAAGGTTTGAAAAACATGATTGTGGGTTGAATCGTGATGATGAACCACATATGATGGTTTGAAATGTCGACGAAACCACTAATACTTATGTGATGAATCAGGAAATGAATTCTCACAATTAATGCACTTAGTATCTGATATTTATTTCTCATTTTCATAATAGAGTCTTATACACACCACTTCCTTCATTCTAAGTCAATAATCCTTGTTCTAAGGATACTCCCTTATTTCCTAATGCATTTTCATTTGTGTTTAGTTTCCTTTTGGCATGATAGAACTCAATTGTCTAAATTTTTGCTATTTGCAATCTTATTCTTTGCAAAATTGAGGATTGAACCTAATTAGGATTCTCTTTGAGCCTAAAAAGCCATTGAATGACTATAATAGAGTCTCCATACACCATTAACTATTGAATTCTCCTTAAGATAGTCAGTTCTAACCCTTGAGAAAAAGCTAAAATTCAGCTTGATTATTAGTAGCACTCCCTAAGCCCCATGCATATTGTATCTCTATTTCTTCATCGGATTGATAGATAACCCCTCCCGCACTTGACTGCCTTAGGTGTTTATATGTAGGGTTTAACCCCATATAGATATTACCTACATACGAATTCTAAAACACAAAAATAAACAATGCAAGAGCATAACACATAAAACACATACACACAAAGATTTTCCCTTAGATCCCAAAACCAAGGCCACCAGCTTGATTTTTCATTATTTTCCTTTTAATGTTACAATACATATTTATGCATGTCGAAGCATCCAATACCATGGACCGAAAACCATCGCGTCCAAAACCATTGACCAAAAACCATCACATCCAAAACCATGGACTAAAAACCATCGCGCCCAAAACCATGTGCGTAAACCATGCACAAAACCATAGGTAGGTCCACCCAACCTAATATAGGGTCCAAAAACAAATTTCCCCAGGGCATTTCCCCAAACCCCGTAGAGGGGGGCTACTTGCCCCCTCAAACCCCTTGTGACCCCCCCGATTGTTAATAGGAATAGTGTCCACTCGGATGCTACTATTCGCACTAAGACTGGTAGCTATCTTAGAAACAAACAAGTAAAGTCTATTTTCGCTTTCCTTTATGAAAATAGATAAGAGGAGACCCAAGGAGACCAACCTTAGTCATGCGCTTGATTTCCTCTCTTTCCTGATAGAGCTTTGCCGCTTCTTCTTCATCTACCTAGCTTCAAAGAGCACCTGTGGAATCACAACAACATACTACTATCAAAGAACAAAGATCTATATTCATAAATAACACAGGACCAAATGTGTGTTAACCATACAAATGCAATATATAAACAAGTACACAAGAATATGGAGGAAAACTTGAATAGCTTTATTAATATGAAAAGTAGCAAGAGGATTACAACCATATGTTCTGACCCAACATCATCCTCCAACTAGAAAGCCCTTCTTCACCTCAAGTAAAGCTTAGATCAGCCAACACTATGAATGTACACCAGAAATCCAACAACACTTCTCTATAAGATACAAAATTCCAGCCTCTGGATCTCTGTGATGAGGGATCCATATATAGATGAGTCATCTTCTGGGGTCTTGCTTACTGTCCTCTCTCTAATAGTTCTTGCTTCCACTTGGAGAATGATGATCTCCTACTCATTCCTGGTCGAAAACAGAGAGGCAAGTGTCATAGGGGAAGCTTCTGGAAGATTCCATGATCTTCCACCTCGCATTTTGTCCCTGCCATTTGTCCATTACCAACCATCACACCCTACAGAGGAGAAATTCAGTACGCATCACACCTTGTACATTGGGAAGGTGATATGCATCGCACCCTCTGCATTGGGTTTTCAGTATGGTCCAGTTTTGACCATTTATGAGCAGTTTTTAGTGGAGAACTTTTGTGAGATGATGTAATCAGCTGACCTTGTTCCTTTAGGCAGTGAAGCAACACTTTTAGGGACTTAGGAACCCTCAATTTATGGACATTTATGATTGGGGTTGAAGTGCCCAAAAATGTCTATAACAGTTGCCCCCTAAAGCATGAGGTCGTTAATCTTTTTTATGTCAGGTGAAATGCTTTACTATGAGGATTTGAAGTTCTTTCGAGCTGGGAGGTGACCTGTAATAAGATACAATACAATACATTATTTTGATAACATTTTTTCATGATATAGCTGAGGCGGGCATTCCCTTGCTCAGCTTTATAAATTCATTTTCATGTACATAGGACAGATAATTGTCTGTGTGGCAGACTGATGATTTGGACTCATCATCCTTTGATTTGGATGATCATCTATTTAGCAATGATGTACACTTGATGTCTTTATATTCCTGAATATATCGCAGATCGGATGGATGAAACTAGATCTGAGGTCTTCAAAACTCATTCAATCTTCACTGGAGTACAAGTCGATCCATGTGAAAAATGTTCTGGAGTCGAACATGGAAAGACATCGCCTGGTTACCAGCCAATGATGTAAGTTGTTAACAAGCGCGAGAGGAATCACCTATAATGACAATGACCCTCAAGGTACTACAGTACAATTCACGTGGTGTGAAAAGGACTTGGCTTCAAACACCACGTAAAATATCTCGGTCGAAGGCCATTGATGTAAACATGTCGCCGAAAGTGAGAAACTCGCCATTGAGGCATGCAAGCTTCAAAGTACTGAAAGGGTTGTTCCTAAGTCAACTTCTTGGATAATGAGTTGATGTCGACAAGAAGTGACTCGTCACAGGAGGGCCTTAATGAATCCCACATCAACCACACGGAACGAAGCAAATGATTTTGGAGGTGAAAAGAAGTTGACGATACAGGGTTCAGGGTGGCGGTCATGAAGGAATGGAGCATGAATGTATTGCAGTGGGTGAGACACAGGCGAATTGTCTGAATGACTTCTCTTGAACATATCAGCGACACTGATGATGGATTGGTAGCGTTAACCCCAAAGATGGATGGTGTGATGGACCAATGGTGATGACCTGTGAACGGAACAACCCAACTTGGCATGGATGTGGAAGGAAAGTGTCATGATCAAGAGCGACTTGCTACCAATAAAGTTTTTTCAAGTTTTCTTCCCAATTTTCCCCAGTCATTGCTGACTAGTACCTCTTTACTTTTGTCAAGCTTGAGGAGGATAACATATGCTTGTTCTATAATCCGCCCTTCGGGCGAACCTATCGCTATATTTTAACGAGCCTAGCAATAGTGAAACTCGCTCTCGTCCATTTGGACAAGTTTGTTGCTATTCGGTTTTAACAAGTTTAACTACAAAGATAACTCGATCCCTTTCAATTTTAGAGAGCCTGAAAGGAATGGAAAGGAGACTCCAATTATTCTTTTTCGTCATGTAATCCCTTAAGTCCAAAAAAGCGTAAAATAATACAAAAGGGATGCATTTTCGATAGTTTTAACGAGCTGAACAAGACAAACGCTCGATATCTTTGTGTAATAATCCCTCAAGTCCAAAAAGATTAAAATCTAGAGGAGGGATAACACTTTCGATGAATTTTAACGAGCTAGAGAGGCAAATCGCTCGACAATCGTTTCATATTTTTCGAGTCGGTTAAAAAGAGCTTAAAGGAGACTCGTTTTCAAGGAACGAGTGATGGTTTCGGGTAGAAGCTGATTCCAGGTAAGATTTGGAATTTTCAAATCACGGAAGTGTCACAAGGATGGCTAATAGAATCACTCTTCGTAGATGTTCCTCAAAGGGGTAAACAATCATGTGGGGGTGAATGATCAGCTAAAAACAGAGTGGAGGTGATGATGAGAACACGACCAAGGCTCAAAAGCTGGTGATAAGGCATTCACAATGGTTA
>APFE031602547.1:0-17002 GCA_000404065.3 Pinus taeda
TTATCATTTTGTTGAAATGATTTTTCATTTTGAGGTTGAAATTGCTTAGGACCCTTGTTTGGTTTAGGACCATTCCTTTTAGGATACAACTTCTTAGGATTCTTTGAATTTGGTTGTTTTTGGGCAGCTAACGCTTTCTTAGAAGAGTTTCCAAGATTAAGAAGACCAAGGTGTAAGAGTTTTTCTTGTTCCCTTATTAAAGAATCACAAAAAGAATCAAAGGAAGGGGACTTGTAGTCTTTTCCTTGAGAAATGAAGGTTTCTCTTGTAGAATGGAAGGTGGAAATAAACACAGAGTAGGCTAGTCCCAACTTAATAAGAATGGAATAGATAAGGTTACTATTTTCTTTCTTAACCTTAACACCTTCCAAGAGAAGTCTAAGGGTCTTGAACTTGGACAAAAATCTTCAATGCAAGAAAAATTATTGGGGTCCAATGTAAGCAACTCATTTTCGAATTGATGGGCTCTAATTTCATTTTTGATTCCAAAAACTTTAGTAATCTATTTCATTGCTTCATCAGGAGTATCAAGTTCTGCAATATAGAATCTAAGATCTGGAGAAATAAACATCCCTATCAACCCACGTGCTTGATCTTGCCTATTTTCCCATTTAGCTGCCTTATCTTCATCTTTCGGTTTGGTTTCTTGGCCTGTGGCTATTCTGTAAAGACCTTTACTTCTAAGTAAATCCACAATGTAGGACCACCATTGGAAGTAGTTGGTGCTGTCAAGAATAACTTGGCATGGACTTTCCATTTTAACAGACACTAAAGCGATATATGTTGAAACTAAGTGTTCCAATCGAAAGACCTCAAAAAATTAGGCTGGTTAAAAAAAAAAAGCTTGAAAACGGCTTTCGAATGAAGAAGTTATGGCTTTTTGAAGAAAAGTTGATGAAGATGCCGACGAAGTGCGGGAATATGCGGAAATGAATGATAATGTTAAAAAAAAATCTACCCCCTTTCCAAACTTAATCTAATTAGCTCAACAAAAAGAAGACTTGAACTCAAGACCTCTACTCTCATAAATTATCTTTGGACCAAGTGAGCTAAACTAAAAGTTTAGTAATTTTTGGAAAAGAGGAAGGGGTTTTTTTTGTTTTTAGTCACTGAAGCTTTGGGTTGTGTGCTTTCTTGAGAAAACTCTTTTTCCCTACAAAACAAAAAACACAAAACCCAACACGGACATACAAAAAAAACAAACCTTACGGCTTGAAGTTAGCTTTACCCGGAAACTAAATATTTTCTTCAATGTTTTTGATTTTCCGAGATCACACTAAGGTGCAGTAGAAAAGAGCATACGCATGAGAAAAATCCTTCGTCTTTGTTTCTAATTTGCCCAGATCACACAAAATCGCAAGGCAAAGAGAATACGCAGAAATGAAAGGTATAGATCCGGTAATAAAAAAGAAGCTAAATAAATCGAAATAATAAACAGAGAGAAAATAACTAGAAACTGCAAATAAACACTGTATACCTCTAGATCTTAAAAATGACGTAGCTAGGGCTACCAGAAACCTTTTCGCATTAAACGAAAGGGGTTCCTCACTGGAACATATGCTCCTAACACAATAGAGCAGTCCTCTCGGCTCGAAAGTAGTCAGAAACAATAGATCTAGGAAACGACAGTCGGATGCAGTTCTACCGGCTTCAAATTTGGATCACCAATGGACACGACCCTCAAATAGCTCTGATACCATGTAAGAATTTACAGGGTAAGTTCCTCAGACAAAACACCAAAGGACACTGCTCACAAACAGATCACAGATCAATACACCAGTATTTTTGACATGGTTAAAACCCTCAAAGAGGGAAACAGTCCACGGCCTGAGCCAACGCGGCCACTTCAGGCAATTTATTAATAAAAGAATGAAATTTTACATAAGCTTTTCTCATGAACAGTTAACCTACAAATGACCCTCCATGCTCTTTAAATAGAGATCATGGACCAATCGGGTGTTAAGCCACAGATCAAGTGTCGGTAATACCGAGGAGAGAATGAACCGTCGGATCATTACATATCGTGACCGTAGGATTCTAAGTTACAAAAGTACATAGTAAAGAAACACACTTTACCTAACTCTACACTAGACCAAGTTATACTTAACTATTTCCTATGTGTCAGAATATCCTAACAATCTAAATTGCAAAGGAATACTTGGAATCAATTGAAGGTGTTTTGGACTGTGGTTGTTCCCGTTGCTGCAGTTACCAAACCACCCTTTTTACCTCCCAGCCTATCTGGGGTCTACCTGCATGGTCCTCAGATCCAGAAGACAAACTTCAATTTTGTAATACAAAGACTTATGTATCACTAATATACTATGTAAATACTAACTTCAGGACGAATTTTTTGGAAGGGGGATGTATGTAATGGGCCAACTACAATTACAAACAACTTACAAATATTAACATACATACGAGACATCCATACGATAACTACATATGCATGGACCCACATGTATCATACTATATATAGAGAAATGTCTAAATTAAAGTAATGAATTAATTATTGAAATAAATCCCTACTTCAGAAGAATATAATGAGTATATCAAATTAGAATATAATGAATATATCAAATTAGATATGTAATACGTATACCAACTTAAATACATATATATGATAAAATCTTTAATTAAAAGAAAAATTAAATTTTAAATATCTTATAATTATTTTAACTTTTCACTTGAGATTACCTACAATTATTACATCAAAGTATTTATGCATAAGCAATTTTGTTGGAATGTCATTTGTTCTAATGATGTGTTGATCTTGGATCCCCATAGCATCATTATTAATGTTTGTCATTAAATGAGATTTGATTTATGGACAATCTTTGTAACAT
The DNA here is from genome assembly GCA_000404065.3 of Pinus taeda. Lineage (NCBI taxonomy): Eukaryota > Viridiplantae > Streptophyta > Pinopsida > Pinales > Pinaceae > Pinus > Pinus taeda. The sequence goes on from APFE031602547.1 coordinate 2,847, forward strand.
CCCTAAAATAGCTCATTATAAAATCAAAAGTTATGAATTAGTTAAAAAGGCTATTTCTTGGTATTCGTGAAACTAAATGGGAATCCCAAGCAAGAAACAAGGAAAGTCTCCCACGCAATGGCGAATTGTATGGAAGAAAATGGTTACGCGTTTGGTTTGAATGCGGTTGCCTCGCAACGACGACATGAGGTGGAAGCTTGTATATGTTTTCGAGTCCATACTTCTCGTCGGGTGGCTCTCCTTTTTCTTTTTTTGCTTTGGGTGTAAGATGTAGCCAACCCTACTAATTGCATGGGACTTTCACTGGCGTTTTTTTCTATACCTTTGTTTATTTGTTTCGAATATTCGAACCTTGGATCTGCGGGAATGGGAATGACAGTTCATGGCAGGGCGTACAAGGTTGGTATGCGCGGAAACTAGCTTCTTCAATGTGCATTAACTCAAAGCCAGCGGCCTACAATAATGTTTTTGTCTTGATAGCAAAAGACAACGGGCAACGAACCACATTTTCACTGACTAATTGCATGGTGAAACTGGATGGCCAAGCAAACATTTTGGATAGCTTGTTGGTGGTACAACTAAAAAAGATAAGTTAATCTCTTGCACAGAAAGCTATGGTTAATAATGTCCATGTTCTTTAAAGTAAATTCTTTATTTTGGTGCACAAAGTATAGTTTGGTTATGATTGTCAGGTATTGCAAAGTTTCTATGCATTAAATTATTGCAGAGATATAAGTCCTCTTGAAAATATTTGTTGTTTAGTTTATGCACAGTAAAAGCTAGTAATTTTGTGATTTTCTTGAGAGTGTTGAAAGCTAAGTAGCTTTATTATTTCTTTGGGATAAATTACACAAGATTCTTGCTAAGTACCCAAGATATCCTCTTGAGAAGAGATGTATGAGACATCTAAAGTTCTTGAGGAGATTGTTGTTATATATTTTCTTAGTAAAGAAAATATATTAGTACATATAGATAAAGATTATATATTCCTCTTGGTAAAGTAAATAGGGTTTTTACTTGAATAACCTAAAGAGGGTTTTACTTAAATAACCTTAGTATGGGTAATTCAATATATTACTACATGTAGAATGAGGTTAAATATTCCTATTGTAAAGAAAATATTTTACTGCATGTAGATAAATATTGATTATTATATATATTTTCTTAGTAGAGAAAATATATTACTACATGTAGTTAAAGGTTGTTATTACTAAATATAGGAAAAGATGGTTATTATAGATATCGCAACATTAAAAGATAAGTAACATTTATTGTCTTTATATAACATGCATATGTGTATATGTAAGAAAAGATAGGATGAATTCTTTTTTCTCAAAAGGGATTTCGTAGTCTTTTTCCTAGAAGTGATTATAGATTAAAGAGGGTAATTTGTGAAATATTCTCATGGGTAGAGAGCTCTCTTGAAAAACAATACTTGGTTATGAGAAAATGTAATAATCTATGCATAGATAAAATGCACAGAGATAAGTCATAGGAACCTTCTTTGGGAAGAATATATCTTTTTATGCATGAAAGATAAGTTAATGGTGTTAATCCCTTTGCAAGAGTTTGCAAAAGTTACATGTTTTGGTGAGTAAAAAGGTAAAGGATTTGGTTGTTGCATATTGGGTAGTTTGATTTACTTGCATGGTTAATGCATAAACGGTTACTGTTATTATTATCTTAGTTCTTATGCGCAAAAGAAAGGTTGATTATGATACTTTGTTGAAAACAAATGCATGAGGACTTTTTTATGAAACTTTCATGGAAACAAACGCATAATAACTTTGTACATAAATGGTACATAAATGATAGAGAACTATGTTGGGTTCTTGAAAAATAAATATGTGAAAAGAACACATATGCAAAAGCATAGAAACATTAGTTATTACACATATGAAGATATAACTATTATGTTATATATTTTAAAGAGAAACATGGATTTGTATAACTAATGGGTTAGTTCATTTGAAGAGAAATATGCATTAGTGTGAATAAGAATTGTGGAAAGTAAAACAAGTATTTACTTGAATAAATGTACTAGTTATTTATTATGACATGCTTGATAATTGTTTGTGCACAACGTTGTTAGAAGGAACTTGTTGTGATATATATTTACAACTCATGCACATGAGTAGATGTTAAAGGATCACTTTTAGAGATTGATTATTGATTGATTAATATTGTATCTAATCTTGTTGCCAAAGCTTGTTGATTACAACAATGATAGGAAATGATGACGGTTTGTGCCCAAGAAAAACGATGTTTAACATTGTGGTAGGTAAAGAACTAATGGTCCATGCTCATGAGTACAAGTTGTGGGATCTTGCATTGATAGAACAATCATGCCACAAGGATGTAGAGAGTGGTGATATGTAGGTAAAGGGTTTCATGGAAAATGTAATAGCATTTAGCTAGTTATGTGACATTTTAATGATATTTTATTGTAATATTTGATAACAATGGATAAGGGATGGAATCCCTTATAAGCCATTGAGTGAGGGGTGAACACCCTCACAAGCGTTTAATAATAAGATTAAACGTTTACTGGTTTTCACCCTACGGGGTTTCCAAGGTATATTGGTGTTCAATGATGTGATTGCTTATTGTGTCAGTTTGATGATGTTGATTCCTTATTTATGTGATAATCATAATGTCAAGTATGTGATTAATTAATATGGTTTAGGAAATCATGAAATGGATGCAAGGTTCATCAAATAATTTATGTTATTGTACTACAACAGTTGTTGACAATGGTTATGCAACTTATTGTCCTCTATTGAAATTTACTTTATGTACTAATGAACAATATATCTAATGGTTAAAGAAGAATGTGGAGTTGTAATTGGATAATTACTTGTGGGTAATTTGTATAAAAAAATTCTAACTCCCTGCTTTTACATGTGAAGTTACCAGGGTATGTTACAATCTTTTTATGTAATAATGACATTATAAAGAAGAAAATTATGTACTTTTAAAAGAGAAAAGCAATTGGTGTGAAACTTGGAAATGGTAAAGGAATATTGGGAGTTAATCAATACATCATTGGAAAGAAGTCCCACAAATATAGATGCAACTCATACCTGGAGCCCGGTGATTTGGTTGGCTAGGGCACAAGTATGAAGCTTTACTTTTTAGTGTTTTGCTACAATAATGTTACCATCAGTTTAAACTTGAGAGTGTTTTTTTCCAAGTAAACTTTCCATGTGCAATCAACATTGTAGAAGTTTGTTGGTTCTACGCAATAAATATTCGATCTCTGTAAGGTAAAAGAAGAGATCGTGCCGATTTCCAAAGGGAGTGGGAGCTCTATAATGATGACAACAAGCTCCCCTACAATGTCAGAATACATTGTCAAAAATACAATGATCAATTTGTAGTAATTAAAACTTATAATCAAGAAAGCTACAACAACTATTAAACAAACTTCAAGACGTTTCACAACACTAGCAAAGTAGTGATCAAAAGGGGCCTTTTTTATCAAGTCTATGAATAGTCATGTAGTTTAACCTTGTCGAAGGGAATTTGAGTTCTTAAGTCGGTAAGAGGGTATTATGCTGAATTGAAATATCAGAAAAACATTTGGAAGATTATAGAGCAGACGACTTGAATATGTTGGTTATATTTTTTTTATTTATGATTATAAAATAAAGATTTAGATTAAAGGAATAATTAATTTGTTAATATTTAATAGGAAGTTATTTAGATCATTATTATCATAGTCTTATAATCTATTATATAATATTTTTACCAATATTAAATAATAAAAATATTTCTTGTATCAACATGTTTTAAGTCAATTTTTTTCTTAATTTATTTATTTAACTTATATATATACAAATTAATTTTAATTTTAAATAAAAAACCAAAAAAATAAAATTGATATACAGTTTTTTCAAAATAATAGTGTCCTATAATTATTAAATAAAATGATATAAATTTAATCTTCACAAAATATCTACAAATTATTTTTAATAATAATTAAAAAATAGAAAATAAAAATTATCTTAAAACATTTATTTGTCTCCAAAATATTTCCTATAATACAAATTAACATTTAATATTTTTAAAAAAACTAATAATAATTAAAATATACAAACTTTAACATTTAACATTTTTAAAATATTAATATAATCTAAATAATATTTAAAAATGCACCATATTAAAAATATTAAATATCATCTTGCAAATAATCATCTAAAACCAACATAATAATAGCTTAACTCAATAAAATATATTTTTAAATATATAAATAAATCAAAAAACTCATGTAAATTTTATAATCCAAATTTAGAATTCTTACGCATCCCTAAGCATCCCTAAGGAATCTAAAATATACTCGACGAAAAATCAAAAAATTTAGAAAATATGGCCAGCTGACAAAATAGAGGATGTAGACTACCGCAAAAGGATTTCCCCTGTTTCATCTTTATAAAGTTATGTATTTATTTTATTAAAAAATTTCAGTGGTGATTAGATAAAATAGTGTAAATTGTCTGAATGCGGTATTTCTCTGCATCATTCCCCAAAAATAACTAAAATAAAATGCCTTTTGAATTGTGCGGTGGCGAAATGCAAATTGAGTGCAAACACCCACTCATTTGCTATCACGCCTCCCCTTACGAAGCTAACATATGGCATTCACACCTTTAACCACCATTTTCGATATGATTACGGATGCATCGTCACCAACCTAACCAAATCTTATTCGGTGAAATCTGTAACATGTAGTCTTGTTATGTGCTTTTTTCTAACGCAACTGGCCCAACAATGCGGAGTTGTGTCTCCATGGGAACTCAACGACCGACATGAGTTTTAGTGAGCTTTTGAGAGTCCCTCTCTGTCCTCCAAGCCTGCATCAATTTCAACGGTAATTTAAAAAAAGGTTGTAGCAGCAATGTCAATTTGACATTATACACAAGTAGGGGAAGCTTGATGTATTTGATGATAACTACGTTGGATATGATGTATGCAACGACTTTGGTATGAAGGTTAATGGAGAAACCCAAGGATACGCATTGACAAGCAACGAAAATGATTCTAACATATCTCAATGGGACAAAGGGATATGGAATTTTGTACATTGCAACAAATGATTTTAAGCTCGTTGGTTACATTAAAAATGATTGTGTAGGAAGTGTAGAGGATAGAAAGAGCACAAGAGAATATGTTTTTTATTTGGGTTCGGAAATCATTTCATGGGCCTCCAAGAAGCAGCCAATAGTGTCATTGTCGACAACAGAAGATGAATAGGTCGCCGCAATAACAGTAGCTTGTCAAGCAGTTTGGAAGAGAAGAGTGTTGAGGGATCTATGCCACAACCAATAGGGAATACCAACTATTTTATGCTACAACAATTCTGCAATTGCACTATCAAAAAAATATGTTTTTTCACAAGAGGACCAAGCACATTGATGTTAAATATCATTTTATTAGAGAGTTAATTAACAAAGGTGAAATTGTGTTGCAGCACTACAAGTCACAAGAACAGTTTCTAGCCATTGGCACGTGAAAAAATTGTTTATCTTAGCGATTGTTTGGGAATTGTCAATGGCGGCAGATGTGATTAAGAGGGAGTGCTGGAAAAGTAATCGCAACCACCATGTTTACTAAACTAACAACAACCATACTTGTCAAGAAGATCTTTTGGAAAAGTAATCGCAACCACCATGTTTACTAAACTAACAACAACCATACTTGTCAAGAAGATCTTAAGAGGGAGTGCTGGAAAAGTAATCGCAACCACCATGTTTACTAAACTAACAACAACCATACTTGTCAAGAAGATCTTTTGGAAAAGTAATCGCAACCACCATGTTTACTAAACTAACAACAACCATACTTGTCAAGAAGATCTTTTGCAGGTCAGGTATTTTGTTTGGAGGCTGAAAGATAGAAGTTTTGAGCAGGAGTACGAGTTCTGCATTCCGTAACACATCAGACCATTTTGCAATACACATCAAACATTTAAGAACAAATGTGAATTTAATGTAGGGTTGGTAATTAAGTATGGTCAAATATTTACTCTGCCAATGAAATATGTACTCCACAACATAGATATGAACAACCACCCATCCCGTGTCTTAATGTTTTGTTCAGTCATGCATTAATGTGTCAGCTACCTCTGAGAGGATCATGGAGCAAATTTTGGTGGGCACGTGAAAACAACAATTTCTTGTGTCAATTACCTCTAAGAGGATAGTGAAGCAAATTTTGGTGGGCGCGTGAAAACAACAATTACTGGGTTTTGTTGTCTCTTACTTCGCAACCCGTGATGAAGTGTAAATCACCGTAAGAATGTTTATTTTACTTAGACAGGAGAAAATCATGGAGCAAATTTCGGTGGGTGTGTGAAAACATCAATTACTGGGTTTTATTGTATGTTACTTGGCAACCCCTGATGAAGTGTAAATCACCGTAAAAATGTTTATTTTACTTCATGAATGAATTTCATGCTTTAAGAAATATAAGCCAAAGTTTTATTGTCTCCATTTTACTATGTTTTTACTCTGTTCTATTGTGCGTAAAACTTCTATGATTTTAAGCCTCTGTCCAGTTGTGATTTGTTCTATGATTTTAAGCCTCTGTCCAGTTGTGATTTGTTCAACTAATTTGTTGAGGGAGACTCCTCTCCTTTGCCCCCGTAATTTCTTTAACAACGTTTTAGAGCAAGTCAAACTTTGTTAGTTTAAAAACAAGTGTTTTTACTAAGGAGAAAGTCGTTTTTACAGTGAAAGTGGGAGCGTCAAGCACAAGCTTGACTAATCCTCAGATACTTCAATTTAATGGGAAAAATTATAACTATTGGGCAATAACAATGAGGACTTTGTTTTTTACCCAAGATATTTGAGATTTGGTGGAGAATGGGTTCCAAGAACCAGCAGACGCAGCACCATACAATGCCTTGTCACAAGCACAAACCCTCTTATATGCAAAAGCCCTCTTCTACATCTTTTAAGGAGTTCATGAAATTATTTTTCAACCTAGCATGGGACACTCTCCAAACAACCTACCAAGATATGACAAAAGTGAAAACAACAAAGCTACAAATGCTAAGAACAATGTAAACTTTGAAACAAAAAATGATACGATTACTCCTTTTTTTGAGGTAGCAAAAAAATCATCCGATTTTGAAAAACACTAATTCAAAATACACTTTTTTTTCGGAGCATATTTCTGACACTTTAAATTTTCTTACGTATCAAATATAAATATTTATTTTTAAATGTTAGTGATTTTCATGCTGATTTTAAAAATTGTTGATGTGGCATCAACCCCCTTTTTTAGAAGGCTTATTTTTAACACTATATATTTTCTAATGTATTAACTCTGGATATTTTCTTTTAAATGTTACATCTTTTGGGGCTTCAATTTTTTTAAATGTGGAAATATTCTTTAAATGTTAATCACTTAACAAATTTTCTAGTTGCCTTATTTCTTTTTTTTTTAAATTTATAACTTAGACAAACAAATATAAAAATATATAAAAAAAAGAAAAAAACATATATACTATATATATTACTTTAAAAATAAATAAATAAAATACAAGGCCTAAATCTTTCAGGGAAGCGATTGAAATTGAAAAAAGCCTAAACAATTTCAATAGAGATGATTGGTTGGAGATCAATCATCTGCTGGATCTCTACCCCTTTTTTTTAGTCTTGTCGAGGTTTCCCCCCCTTATTCCCCGGTTCCTTCTCCTTAGAGGTGTCTTTTCCTTCCTCCTAAGGTTCTCTTTTAGTTCAGTGTTTTACTATTGTCCTGTTCTTGTCTTCCTTGTTTTAAAAAATTGACACTCACTTTAATTTTTATTACTATTTCCTTATCAATAATTTTATGAATATTATTGTTCCTATTTGTTACTAAGTTTCTACCTTTACCATATAAATAAAATAAAAATAAAAAATAAAGATGTAGATCAATTTTAACCAATACTCATAATTTATTCCATTAAATCATAATTAAAATAAATAAATAAATGAATATATAAATTAAAATATATTTTTTCTAATATATAACCCCTATTACTCATCCCTGTAATTCATGATTAAACAAATTAGAAATTAGGTAATTTAGTATATAAATAAAATAAATAATAAACATTCTATATATAAAACCCATTTTTTACTTATCCTACCCGTTATATGATTAAATAAATTAATAAATGAGTTAAATTGAATAATTTATTAACCTAATAAAATATATTAATATGATAAAATTGAATAACTAATATATTACAAGTAGTTACTTATTCTATTACCTTTGACTTATTAATATTTTAATATTATTTTTAATTTAGTCGTTTTAGATAGCCGTTGGTGGTCAACTTAGCCGTTTGAATGATCTGCTCTCCCTATATAATTCGCAGCCATGATCTGACTCCTCAACTTGTCCTGACAATGAACCACACTAGTTGGTTCGAAACGTGTCAACAAAGGTTTTCTACATGTGATTTACACTGAAAATCTTCTGAATAAATGTTATGGATCACAGAAGCCTCAATTCAACAATTATTAAAAGCACTAAAAAAAATAAAAACAAACTTGATTAAAAAAAAAAAAACTTAAAAAATTAAACCAAAAAAATTAAATAATTTTAAATAATTAAAAAAAACTCACAAAAAATTAAAAACTATTAAAATTAAATAAAAATAATTATATGATAAAAAAAAAAAAAAAAAAAAAAAAAAAAAAAAAAAAAAAAACACACACCATAATTAATCTAACATTTTTTGAAAAATTAATATTAAAATCTTCATAAATAAAAATACTATAAAAACAATGGGTGGCGGACGAAATTTGGTTATGAGAATCAATCCAATTCTGAGAATCGAATTTCAATCCCACCCATTTTAAAAAAAAAAAAACAACAAAAACAAAAAATTGGAGGGAGGGTTAAAATCCGATTTTGAGAATCGGAATTTGAGCCCTGCCCACTTTAAAAAAAAGAAATATTTAAACAAAAACAAAATTGGAGGGAGGGGTTGAAATCTGATTCTTAAAATCGAATTTCAGCCCTACTCACTTAAAAATAAAAATAAGAACTGGAGGGCAGAGCTGAAATCCCGGTTTTGAGAATCGAATTTCAGGGCCGCCCAGGAGCTTGGGGAAGGAGGGGCGACCCTAGGCGGGCAGAGCTATGTGTAGCTCCACTCACCCAGGGCCATGCCCCCTAGGCCCCTCGGCGGGGCTAGAATCTGATGTAGCACTTCATGCCTGCCCTCCATTTTTTTTTTTAAATGGGCGGGGCTGAAATCCGATTCTCAGAATTGGATTTAAGCTTAAAAAAAACAAAAACACCCTTCAATTTTTAATTTTATTTTTTATTTTTTAATAGTTTTTTTTTAAAATTTGTATTTTTTATTTATTTATTTTTATAGTTTTTAATAAAAATCATTTTTTATTTTTGAAAACATTTTTTTGTTATATATGTATAATTTTATTTTTTAATTCTCCAACTTTTATAGTAATTTTGTTTTTTCTTTTTTACATTTTTATGATTGGATTTTTGTCTCTTTTTTTTTTTTTTGATTTTTTTTTGTCTTATTTTTATATATTTGAATTGTTTTTGTCGTTATTTATTTTATTTATTTTTATTTATTTATTTTTTTTTTTTTTTAAAATTAATATTTTTCCTTTACTTTTTGGTTATTATTTTTTGCTTTTTATTTTATTTATGTTTCATTATTCTTTTGAAATTTTAATGTTTTTCGGAGTCATGATAAAATCTTTTATGTTATTTAATGTTGGAAAAAACAGAGATTATTTCAACATTAAAATATAAACACTTTTCGTTATCAAGGTGCTTTTTGCACAATTTTTGCACAAAAAATTGGTTTTCTCTGCTATTTTTAAAACATGTTGAAAATTTACCGTAGAAAAAAAAAAATGTTATTCCAACATCAACACTCTTAATTTTCGAGTTGATTTTTCATTTTTTTGGGAGATATTTTGGCTAGAGTTCCCATTTCAAAGTTTACATTGTTGAAGGAGACATTTTGAGACAATTTGTATGAAAGAGTCTGAGAATGTAGACTCATGTTTTACACATAATATTGCACTGGTGATCTGCAATCACTCATGAATGATCTCAGTTAATTAATGAAGGTATTACAGACTCAAGTGCTGGGGTGTGCCTATGTTATTTATGTAACGAATAGATAAGATTGCGAAATATGCGGACACTGAAACAGTAAGAGAACACAGTAAGAAAACACATAAACACAACAAATTTAATAAAGAGTTCACCGAATCCTCCTAGGCTATGTCTCATGGTCCAACCTTCTGTGGTGGCCTTTCTATTGTGTCTTAAAGCAGAGTTTTTACAATAAGGAGCTCAATTTGAGTCTCACTTTAATAGATGATGATCAGTAGGATTGTACTTGGATTCCCCAAGTCTCTAGAGTACACAGACTCCCCTTACTGAATCTCGACCTCAAGTAGTCTCAGTGGTATGAGTCCAATTTGGTACTCAATACCTGACAGGTATACACAAAGGAGTTGCTTGAACTTCTCAAGCCTTCTCTAGAGTTCACAATCTCTCGGACTCTCTTTGTCTCTGTCTGCTCGATGTTGCCTTTGCTTTGCAGGTTAGCTCGACTTCTTTGTTCTCTGCAATTTTTGCTTCTCTTTCTCTCTTTTCCTGCTTCCCCCTGCTTTCTCTGTCTGTTCGTGGCTTAAAGCCAATCTACTCCCTCAATGTTCATTTCCGCTTCCCGGCTCTCTGGATCTCCTGCCTCTGTTCGCTTGAATTCCCCTACTTTGCGTCATCATCATTGTAACACTTCACAGAGAGGTGGCCACCTGTTTCCTCACGAACTGAGTGTCAGTTTTCTTTGAACGATCGTTATTTCTGTTGCTCCAAGATTGTCTGCGAAATTGATTCCTCTACTAACTCATCGGTCATGTCGGATCTCAAATCTTATCTGCCTTAGTCTATTTCCCTGTTGAATCCGGTCACCCATAGGATTGCTTCTCCGCCGTTGATCTGGGGCCTCCAGATCCTATTGTCTCCATCCATGTCGCGCGGTTAAGTAGCATGACCTTTACTCGCGCGTTGTGAGCAGTTTTCTCTCTCATCCGTTGGAATCGTGTCACCCAGTGTATGGCATCGGGTGGGGCTCGGTCGAACCCGCTTATCGCTTGAAGCCCTTTCGATATCTTGCCGGTTTTGGCACAGGACCTGTCTTCTAACGGAATCGGCGATTTCCATACAGTTTTATGCTTTTCATTTAGACCATTAATCACAACTACACAAATGGCACCACCCACTGTTCACACGTTAGCACATCATTTCAAGACGACGGAGATCAACGGAGGTCATTATTGACTCTCCTTCATATGTATCTATAAATAATTATGTTTAGTAATGAAATATTAAGCTCTTCTGAAGCCTCTTCAGTGTTTCTGTCATGGTATCAGAGTCGAGGGTTTCGGCTATGGCTACTAAAGATCGAGAGTTGTGTTTGGCCATAGTCGAGTAAGCTCTGGTGGAGTGTTGTTTGAAGCCACAGTTTGGTAGGTACTGCGTTTTCTGGTGACCTAGTATTGTGTTGTCTGTGTGACTTGTCAAGACTGTTGAGCGAAACATGGACAAGTGTGGTGGTGGCTGCTGGTGAGTGGCTGGTGATGGTTGGTGTTTGTTCCATAATATCTATTTTAAAAAAGTTGTGTTGCCCTTTGAAACTATCGTATGTTGTTGAGCTCATGAGTGTGAAAAATCTGGAGGATGCTGGTATAATTTCAGAGTTCATAAGTGATCTAATGAACGGTGTGGCCAAGCCGTTGACTTTCTCTATCCTAAAACCCCATTTCATTATAGAGCCTTAGCGTGCTGTGGATGCCATAAGTTTCTATAAGCGTGTGTTTGGGGATGAAGAAAGTGCGAGGTCCCATTCTTGGAGAGTAGAAACTATGTGTATTTGAAGACGCAAAGGAGGTCACAACGATAGTGTGGAAGATTAGTGCAATGGATGCCTGGATCAAACACCCGTTGTGAGGTCTCTGTAGTGTGCAGTCAATGGCTGGAGTTGTTTGTTGCGGTGGAGAGTGTAGTGTGATACAAGCACTGCTGAGAAGAGTAGGTTGGAGAGCTGTTGTCACCGTGTGAGGAGCCAATGTGGCTTAAATCATCGCTGTGCGTGTGAAGGCTCAGTGTGAAGCCGTAAATCCAAGCCAGTGTTGGGCTTTGGCGCTGTGCCTGGTAGAGGTTGTGGCGTTGTATGAGGAGTGCACCGAGTTGCCAGCCCAATTGAGCCACGGATGTGGAAGTGGCCCAGATTTCTAGTATGTGCGAGTTTGAAACTTGTGTGAAGTTGTGTAGAGTAATCGTTGACTGGTGAGCAGTCGAATGTGAATGATAAAGATGAGATCTTCGCATTGAAGCAGTGGTGTAGTGTGGTGAGCCTAGAGCAGACGTGAGTCGATTGAAGTCATGTTACAGATTGAAGACCAGGCGTGCTTATGAAGACCTGGAGTCATGTTGCGGATTGAAGTCATTGAAGCTGAAGGGTTGTGGATGTCGCTAAGCGCTAAGCGAGTTGAGTGATTTGTGGTGATTGTGTTGTTTTTGGTGTTGCTGCTGAAAGAGTGTGAGCACTGTGTGGAGGTGATTCTTTGTAGAAATCATTGTAGCTATTCCTTTCGCTGCTTGTTGGGTATGTTGTGAGACATCACTTGGCATGTGCAACAAGTTGTGTTTTCTAGTTAGGCGAGAGGTGCAACAAGTGTTGTCTAGTTGAGTGACGGTTGCACATATCCATGCCCTTGTGTGGAGAGCCAAGTAGAAGGTCACTGGTCTGATTGGAGGACAATGAGTGGGATAATGTTGGACGCTGATCTTTTTGGTGATGCATTTTTAGAGAGCCCATTTGGAAGTATTTTTGGGCCTGGTAATATATTTTATTCTGGCAGTATTTTTGATTCACAAGAACTATTAGATCAACACAATGATTTTATTGATGACCATAAATATTCAGAGGTGGAGTCCATTTCACAGGAGAGCAAAACTTGTTTGTCCTTGAACCCAATTGCTAGTAATGTGATTAGCTCTGTTTCTAAGATTTCTGTGACAGTGGAGGATACTACCATGGATGTTGTTCAAAGGCTGCTCATGTTTGAAGATGAGTGCATTTTGGTGGTTCCTCATGGAAAGTGGGGAGAAAATGAATTATATTACCTTGTTCGGGATCTTGCATTGCATCCCAATCCAGAAGAGGTTGTTGACGTTAAGTACGTAAGCAAGGAGCAGAGGAATTTCATAAGGAAACCCATAAAGGTAAAGCTGAAACTACACCAGCAAAGGAAAAGGAACAAGTATGGACCCTTTAGCAAGAAGGCAAAAATGAAATGTTTTGTTGTAAGCCTAGCTAAGACTTAGACCAGCAAGCAATTTAAAGTTTAGGTCCTTGTGATTATGGGGAGTTGTTATACCATTAATCAAAATTGCACAAACGGCGTCGCCCACTGTTCACATGTCAGCACATCATTTCAAGACGACGGAGATCGGCGGAGGTCATTATTGACTCTCCTTCATATGTATCTATAAATAATTATTTTTAGTAATGAAATATTAAGCTCTTATAAAGACTCTTCAGTGTTTCTATCATTTTCCTTGTGACCAAGCGCTTGGGGCTTTCCTTCACTGAGGGGGACACCCTGCGATACGCGATTAGTGCTTTAGCGCTAATCATGTATCAGAAACTGCCTCTGGTTTTGGATTTGACCTCCTGTTTGTCAATTTGTGCCAGTGCGCAGTCACCATGGCCTAACGGTCTGCATACTTTGACTGAGGGTCCTCATTGTTCCGTGCTAGCCACAAATTGCCATTGTTTAGAGGTAATTTCTGATAAGCTTCGAAATCCATAATACTTTGAAATTTCGGTATGAGTTTTACAGAGTTCAAGGAACTTTAACAGTGTTTAAGGATCCAATTCGGACCAACTGGTTACTCAAATCAAGTCTTATGGTGAGACAATTTAGGAAAGGAGAATAGTTGAGAATGTTTTAAGAAGTCTGTTAGCAAGGTTTGATGCCATTGTTGTGGCCATAGAAGAGACAAAGGATCTCTCACAATTTTTAGTGGATGAGCTTCATGCATCATTGGTTTCTCATGAACATAGACTAAATAGGGCAAAAAACTCATCATTGGAGCATGCC
>APFE031602552.1:0-15072 GCA_000404065.3 Pinus taeda
ATTATTGATAAAATCGCCTTCCATTTTTCCTACATACCATGGAGATTCACCCATTTATTATACTTATAAATTTAGGGGAGGTTCTTAAAATTTTCCCTGTAGCCAACTGGACCTGTTGATCACTAAACTTGGCAGGAAGACTAGTCCTCCTTAATTTAGTTCTATCGGATTTTCCCATATAGTTATTGTATGCTCTGATGGCTCCCTCTTACATCCTTAACTCAATTAAGAGCCTATAGTGGTATTTCCTGAGGGGAGGAGAAAAATAGGAAAAAAAACTAGCACTTTTAGCTTGGAATAAGATATGTAGACCCAAACTAAAGGTATTTCTGGGGCTAAGAAATCCTTCAACTTTAGTTATAGTTATGAGAGCCAAGATCTAGTGGCATTGGCTCGAAGGAGGTCAAGACCTTTGGAATTGTATCTAGATGAGAAAATGATAAGGACATTCCTATAAGATAACTAATAATAATCCCCTTCTCCTAAGAAGGCTCCATTTAGAATTTAGCAAAAAAAGGAATGCATTTGATACAACACTACTTCTAGAGAATCCATGATGGAAAGACAACCATGGTTTGGGAGGTCTCATAGCAATAGCTCACAAAATTCCAAGACTACAACAACTTAAAGAATCTATGCCTCCACACAACTTCCCAGGGCCTTCACAAAGTCAAATACTATTGAGATGCCTCTAACTCAGATCAAACACGGAGACAATGGTTATTTCCAAGGGAATGGAACCCTATGCTGATCTAAAAATGGGGAACTTAGGCTTCTTTTCTAACTTACAAGAACCTCTCCCACTTCCAAAGCTTATTTATTCCCAAGTCTTTATGATTAACCAATGCGGAATTAAATATATGCTTGAAAATAAGGTGTATGGTTATGGTTATTTGAACTGTCTATGTGCTTTAAAATATGTTGTTTGTGCTAATATGTAAATACATGTAACAGTGCAACAAATAATAAACACATAAGACAATAATTTAATATGGAGTTCACCCAAAACTCTTGGGCTACATCTCCTTGAGCTCTAGTCAACTCAACTAGGCTCTCTGGGATTATGGTCTAAGTTCTTTGTACAAGCTCTTGGCTCAACTCCACTGTTTTACACAGAAACAATGGGTTTAGACACCATTTTATCCCTGGATCTGAAGCCCTCGGCTTTCTGGCTCTAGCTCTGGCTCTGGCTCTAGCTCTCGGCTCTGGCTCTGGCTTTGACTCTAGCTTTGGCTCTTGGCTCTGGCTCGTGGCTCTAGCTCTTGGCTCTAGCTCTAGCTCTAGCTTTGGCTTGGGCTCTTTAGCCTTGGCTTCTTTGGATCTCGCTTTGGCTTTCTACAACCTTCAGCTCTTTGGCTTTTCACTTGATCTCCAAGTGACCCCAAATGCTCCCTCGGCTGCTCTGCACAGTAGCTTTTCACTCTCTCTACCCTTGGCTCTGCAACTCCCTTTCAACTACCTCCATTCTCAATGAAGCTCTCTGCCTCCTTTGAGGTATTTTCCTGGCTTTTCGGCTACCTCAGCCATTTCTCTATGTATCATCATTTCTCTGTGCCTCTTTGGCTTCCCTGCTCCTTATGTATTTGACTACCCATCTGGCTCTACGGCTCTATGGCTTCTAAATGCCTCATTACCTATAAAAACGTCTGTTGCAGTGTGGCATGATGATCAGGAGCAGTTACAGAAGGAATCGTGGCTGTTTCATAGGTAAAAACCCAAAAACTGGAGAAAGTTTCATTACACAGAGATCTGGAAAATACACTGTCGGAAGTGAAATCTGAATAATAAATTCCATTCAATTGCCCCTAAAATATCTATCGGGGCCGCCATTAGGTGTAATATCACATTGCATAAGTGTTTTGGGTAAAATCCCAAATACACAGGAAAACAATGAAAAACTTGACAAATCCTTTTTATCGGATTTGAAAATGTATCTCATCCACCCTATAATCATTTCGGGTCCACCTTTTGCCGCTAGCGCAATCCCCACCATCGATCTATGGGATCTCCGATCAATGGTCAATATCCAATCTCAAGCGGCTTAGGATTATGGGGGTTACCCACCGGAAAAGTCAGTTTTCCTCTCTCCTCCGCCAACCACATGTTAACCTGTGTGTGGAAGCAGGCAAAGCTAGCCCAAAACCGCTTTTCGCCTAAGGCCCGCCCCAAATTCTGCCTTTACAAAACTCAAATAACATTAATCGTGCCTTTATTTCCCCTTTGGGTCCGGCTGTATCGCTTTGGGGACTTTTTCCTTTGTATTTCTATTTTTCACCGAAAAACGTTAATACACAGAAAATCCCTTTTTTTGGATTTCAAATTTTATAAACTGCGCTTATGAAATCCGTCAGGTCCGGCAATCGCCGATCGCCGATTTAATCCTGACCGTCCATTCCTCTCGTGATCCAACAGTTGAGATTGCCCATCACGATCGTTATTGCAAATTGCGTCACATACGGCTCAAGGGTTCTATACATCGCTGATGCTGATTCGCCGATCCAATCATCGACGATCGACATATCACATGATCGCAATCACCAGGTCCAGCGTCTCGATATCGCATATATGTCTGCCTCCTATCCGATACATCGGATTAGTGGATCAGAGTTTCTTCCTATTGTGGCCACCAACAACCCCCCTCCTTATTAAGTGTTATTGCTAATACTAAATAAGGGGGGACCCTTAGTTATAAAATCCAAGGGAATCAAAGTAGTGCTTACATTTCCTTTTCGAAAATAAAGTTACCATCATAAGCTTAGGAAGCCCCTTTGGAAACTTTTAAAATCTAAGTTTATCATAAGGTAAAAATTCTTTAAAGAAATCATATCGCGGGATGCCACCTCACGAGCACAATTCCAACATTCTCGTGATAGCAATAATGAACAAATATCGCATCGCACTTAGCATAACTTACACGAAACACTTCAAAATCTGCTGATATGCGATGGCTCCCATCGCAAGATCGCATCTTGCAAAGAACAAGTTAACAAAATTGTCATACATAACATTCCTGTGATCTGCGACATTGCGATATCACGATTTCACGATAAGTGACGTTGCGATATCATATTAGGTCTATATTGCGATTTTGCGATGTTGCGATTTTGCGATGTTGCAATAGCAAATCACAAAATCGCTTCATCACAGATATTTCGGGCACATAATTCAAGAA
This sequence comes from Pinus taeda, assembly GCA_000404065.3. NCBI lineage: Eukaryota > Viridiplantae > Streptophyta > Pinopsida > Pinales > Pinaceae > Pinus > Pinus taeda. Next base: position 3,173 of record APFE031602552.1, read on the forward strand.
AAGTAGTTTCCATAAGCTGACTCATGTTTATGCGCTTTAAATGCTAATAAAGGAGTTGGCTGTCAGTTTTTAATATAATATGGGTGCGTGCTCTTCAAAGAACATTTCACATAAGGTGGTATATTTGGTATGTCTGTGGCATTTAAAAGATTCCCATCACCCTTCCTAGTCATTCATTTTCACCTCACTTGTGAATTGCAGGCACAGAGAATAGAGGACAATATAAAGCAATATGCACGCTAAAATGGGAAAGAAAAGCAAAGCCCCGAGCTCCGAAGAAGAGAAAATGGCGCCTTTGTATACAGACACGGCTTGTAACAGAGATGCAGGAATAGCTACGTGGGAAGGCATGTATGATATGCTCGAAGAGGAGAATCCCAGAGTAATGGAGGTTACGGCTGTTGCACACTCACAAAGTTCTTCTAAAGCATCCCTAACAGAGCTAGCTTGCTCATTTTTACATCGGATAGGAGCGAGGCCAAAAATCCTCCCATACACGGACATGGTCAAATGGATATTGGATAGCGTAGAAATAAAAAATAGACAGTTCAAAGTTCATGGTCAAGGACTCATTGGATCATTCATTGCACAGGATTTGAAGCTCATGTATCATCTACCGGAGCCACAGGCAACCTACAATAAGCAGTTTACAGAGAAATTTGTAAAAGAAAACCAGGACTTGGCAGAAACTACCAAAGACTGGTCTAGGAGAGACGAGCCGCTGAAGAAAGATAAACACGGTATGTACAGTACTGGTTCCCTTACCTCTCCATACTACTTTGTTACTGCCATGCTCTGTAGAATATTTGGAATGCCAGATATCAACAAATTCTCATCCGAGTGGCTACCATTATTGGATGCTGCCACAAATGCCACCATTGTAGATTGGGCCAAAAGTTTTTCTGATAACCTGGTCACAGCCATTATCAGTTACCGGTCCAAAACAGCTGCAGCTCAGAGAATTTATCCTCCTTTTTACCTTTCCGCATATATAATGGACGCAATATGTTATGTTTCTAAGTTTCTTGTTATGGGTTGGAAGAGGACGACACAAGACCCTTTACCCATCCATGTCTATCACAAAGAGTTATGGGATTCTCAATTCACTCCATACTTCTACCAAATTTGTCATGGAATTATGTTGCCCTTGTATAGAATTTTGTACGATAAAGACCCTCCAAGATGCTCGCCTGAAGCAGAAGTAGACATCCTCACTGTCGCAAGATGGTTCGGGGAAAAATTATTTACTTATGTCAGGGTATTTGGAAGTTCTGCACCCCATCATGTCCCACCTTTATATATCCCTGATAAAATCTTAGCCCGAGAGATCGCCTATCAAACCAGTGGGGAAGGTGGCCTAGCTAAAGAATTAAAAGACAAAAAGAAGGCTATATGGACACAGTTTCATGTAGCCTGTAGGGCCTTCTCGCTATTCGATGTAGGCCACCCTTCACAGAAGTAAAGAATATCATGTGCTTACAGCTATTCAAATTCACTAGAAGGCCATTTGACCCTCATGAGGTTGCCCATAATTTTACAACTGGAGTCAAGATAAAGGTGTTCTCTGGAGAAAAGGATTTATTTGATGATATATTCCAACAAAAAAACAGATTGGAAGAAATTCTGCACACAGCCCAATTGCAACTATCTCCAGAAGAATTCCAAAGGTTCAAAACATACAGGGAAAGAAGGCTAGCCAATATTCCTTTAGATAAACTATGCCTAAAACCCTCAAGAGAACCAACTCCAAGTGTTAGCCTCAGTGGAAGTTCAAGTACCAACGGATCTGTCCAAATCTGAAAAAGAAATGTTTGAACACTCTAAAAGATCCGGAAATGAACTAGATAAGAGCGAAGGGTCAGTAAAGGATACTGCCCAGTCAAAAGAACTTCTACATCAGCAGGTTATTGCCTCCCCGCAAAGAGATCCTCCCCCTCTCGTCATCCAAGCACCACCAGTCATAGTTGAATTAGACAAAGAATGGGAAACCTTCAACGACTTGATCAATCTTGAAGGACAAACCATGAAGACAACTATCAACAATGCACAGATAGTAAAAGAAGTAGTCACAAGAATAGTTAGCGAAGTATCAGATATGGAGCATATTCCTATTTCTCCATCCTCTGAGCTTGTACTAAAAGTAGAAGAAATCCCTCCTCTAGATATATTTTATAGCCCACAGCACAAAGCAATAGTACGAAGACAGAGGAAGAAAAGGAAATTGGAAAGCACGCTCTCTCAAAATACAAAACAGTTAGACGTCCTATGGAAAGATCCCACTAGCAATCCTACTGAAAATCTCACCAAACTATCTCAGATCGCAGGAGCATACGCCTCCGCGACTATTGACAAAGAATCTGAGGTACAACAGTTGCTAAAAGAAAGGGAAGACCAGATACTAGCACTGCAACAACAATTGCAACAAGCCCACGCTAATAATGAAGCACAGAAAAAGCTTGAGAAGTTGCAGTAGGACTTCGAGCAAATGTAGATAGGGTATCAAAAAAATTTGGATGAGAAAGGAAAGCAGTTACAGTTATTTAAGAGAGATGCACAAGGACAACCCTAAGCTTACAGAATTTATTACGGAGTCCATTTCCTTGAACGAACAATTACTACAGCAGCAAGAAGCATTAGGCCAAAAGATATCACAGTGGAGTCATTATTGTGAAATCAGTGATAAAACCACTAATCAAGTGGTAGACTTGCGAAGTGACTATGATCTAATTGATAAATGGGTGACTGAATATATGGCTTGGTAGGAAAAGGACGAGGGTAAAAGAGCAGGTGCACCGAGAATAAATGAAAATCATAAGGAAATGCTCTTTAACAAATGGGATGCACAAATCAGAGAGGCAGAACAAGCGGCAGAAGGAGTAGCCACGACAGTTAGCAGACTTATTGATTGTGTAAATGAAAATTTACATAGAGAAAATTTGATCGCAGAGACCACTCTAGGATACTTACCGAACGGACAACAACTAGGGGCAGATTGGAAACAGAGAGCTCAAGAAAAGGCCAAAGTAATCCAAGGGCTAAGCAAGTTAAACTGGGATTGTTACTGGACATACTTGGTAAAGCCACATAGCCAATGGATGACTGTTAAGTGCATCATAAATTCGACCGAGAAAATGGTGCCAGCTCTTGTAGATTCTGTTTTCTCAGCCCAGTTAAAAGTGGAAGTTAGCCAACTGACTCTCCTTAAACAGATGCTGCATACATGTGATTTTAAAGACCAAATACAGAAATAGTTTAATTTTAGTTTTAATTTTGTTTTATTTTCCTGAAAAGAGGATGGTCATTTAAACCACATCCTTTAATTTTGTAATAATTTATTTTTAGAATTAGTCAGTAGTATTTAAACCCTTCTCATGCATTTAGAGAAGGGTCCAGAAACTTATAAAAAACTTGTCCTCAGAACATGCACTTTTGCACCCTCAGAGGAGGTTTTAATGAATGAATGGAACATGGTTTATTTGATATTTGCATTTGATATCTGCTACTGATGTTGAACTTCTGTACTCTTAGTGGATGTTAAATCAAGGAGAGATAAATCAATTATTGCTTGAAGCTCATGAGTAGGACTAGTTATAAATGGTACTTTTATCTCTTAACCATTTTTGCTTATGCGTTAAAGTGATATTCAGTTTTCAGTTGTTTATATATTACAGCGTGGATTCCTGAGTTATCATTTGGCACTTTTGTACGGTGATAACTATTTATTTATGCTTAGTGTATGAATAGCTCATTTATGTGATAAGCTTTTCACAACTGTTTCGTCTAAATTCTTATACGAAGTAGTTCATCTTTATTGAATTCATTTCTTATAATAGCTGAATGATCTTTATTACCAGTTATTGTTTGAAATCTTTTTAGATCGCATACAAGAAAGATCACACCCCGGGTTAACATAAAATTTTGTTGTTTTTTTGTTTATTAGAATACAATAGCATAGCATTAGATTAGAATTAGAACAAAAGTATTCCATTTAGAACAGAAATACCCATCTTTCTCACACACACACACTGAATTGGGAAAGTGGTCCCATATCCCCAGTCAGACCCGCTATACCAAACGGATAAGGAGTTGCCAACCAAGTTCTGGACCAGGCGGGTATCCCCCTTGTTGTAGACCCGATTTTTGGGGCCTTCAACATATTTGGCGCTAGAAGGAGGGCCGAAACATGTTTTCTGTTGGAATTTGTTTTCAATTTTAACATTTGAATTAGGATGGCCTCTCTTAAACTTCCAATTTGGAGTTGCATCCATGTTCGTTCATCTTCCAGCACTCCACCCAAAGTGGTAAGACTATTGTCTCAGGTAAAATTCAGTGGTAAGAGAAATTCTTCTGCTTTTAATCATGCCCTTCAATTTATTCAAGGTGTTTCAAACTTTAATTTTCAAGGAATTGACGAAGGCATTTTATGTAAAATTTTTACTCTCACATTTGTAGAAGAAGCTAGAAATTGGTGTAGAACCCTTCCGGTTGCCTCAATTCACAGCTGAGATCAATTTGTCACGATTTTCGTTTGTAAATTTGACTGCTATGATTATGATTAGGTATATGATGAAATTGAATATCTACGAAAAGAAGATGAGTCTGTTAGAGATTTTAATATTCGATTTCATCTAAATTGTTTGAAATTTGATGTTGAAAATGATCCCATAAGTGAAGAATCATTAGATTGTGTTGATCATAATTATTCGCTGCCTCCTATTCCCGATTCATATGAAATTACTCCAAGCTTTCTTCAATTCCCTTCTAACATAAATGAGAAATCCAATTTGGATGTGCAAATAAATCATGATGAAGAAGTTTCACAAAGCTTAGAAGATATTTCTGATCAAATACAAGAAGACAAAAGTAGCAATTTTGGAAGAAAGGTCACCTTGGAATCTGAAAGCAACTCCGAGGCAAATTCAGAAAATATGATCGCAACTCAACAAATGCCAAGGTCAGAAAAGCAAAGTAATTTTCTTCCAAAAAACACGAGCACATCAAGGTATGATCTAAAACCTGAAATCTATGATGAACATAATGCACAAGAGTTCTCAAAAAGAGATATTTTTAAATGCATTACTTTAGAGTCACATTTTTCTCTTTATCCTGATATTTTTAATGATGATAGTTTTTCCCCTCTCGATATTAATGATATTTCAAAAAATATAGAGGCTGGTTTAAACGAATCACCATTAAGTGATTTTCAAGATAGAGAAACAATTAAAGAACATTCTTTTGCCATTAACAAACATGAAAAGCTTACTCCTCATTGTTTGAATATACTGGATGAAACTGAAAAGAAACCGAGGGAATCTTGTGAAGTCATTTATGATACTTACTTTGACATTGAAGATGCTGATTTATCTCGAGAGAATCAACAGAAACTTCAAATAACATCTGAGAATGAGAAGTACTTTAAATTAGAAATTATTTCAACCGATCCTCATTCTAAAGCAGCAACTCATCTACATGATTTCATTATCCAAGAAAATATCCTAGTCTATGATTCATATCATGACCAAGCTTTCATGCCTATTCATAATCATGATTCCCTTTCTGATTCACAAGATAGAAGTCAAAATCACTCAAATTCTATAATTCTAGCCAATCCTTGTGAAAGAGAAATCATTACAGAATGATCCCAACTGTGTTATAACTCTAGTTGTACAGATTTTGATTTTCTTCTATTTTTTCTTTACTTATTTCGTACAAAAACAAATTTGTTTTCAGATTTTAATTTTCAGATTTTTGATCCATTACACTGGCATACTGAGCACCATACTATCAGACATTCAGTTGATGTACGACCCTGTTGGAAAACTGAAGTTTTTCAAGAACATGAGAATCTATTTCAATTTCATCCTCAGTCGATGTCAATAATTGATCAAAAACTTCCATCCTATCAAAGACAATACCAACAAATGGATGTATTTTTACATATCTGTCAACAATTCAATTTAAATAAAAAATTTCCACTTCATTTGAGAAATTTCCATCCATCCTTCATTGATCCATTTAAAGAAATATGTTTGGAAACTTTTCTTTCATGGAAAATTGTCAAAAGTTGAATTTTTATACATAACACTAATAATAAATTCCAGGCCTTTGAATCCAAAAATTCATATATTCAGTCTGGCCTGTTATCTCTTCCATTGGACATTCATCAGTCCTCAATAGAAATCCATCCATATTTCTATGATCCAATAGGTATTCAATTGGAAAGAAAATTTCATAAAAAGGAGATGCTAAATGAAATTCTAACAATAGTTGTACATTCTTATTCCACATTTAACGTTCTTAGTTCAGTAAGAGTTTCGTTTCTAGTACTAATATTTGAACTGTATATATATGCAGGAACGAAAATGAGAGAATGGTTACACTAGAAATAAGATTACACCTAGTCAATTTCATATATATTGTTAGAATAGGAGTAGAATTAGTTTAGTTAGTCTATAGGTCAAAAATAAATGAAGTAATTAGCCCTTTTCATATTTTATAAATATCCAAGGACAGAATTACTTCTCATTAGAAAATTTGTGATCGTCCTCAAAACAATTCTCCCATAATAAAATGAGTTGTGAATGATTACATCATGCATTTACGAAGAAAACATCAACTCTCTTTCAGATTTTGCTTTTTTACTTGTATAAATAGCTAATCTTTTGGAAAATTGATCTTTATTATTGAAAGATACAGTTAAAGACTCTAACTTAGATATGACACTAGTTTCAACTTCATAAGTTTGATGAAAACAACCTTTAGTGAAGAAATTGTTTTATATCAGTGCAATGAAAGGTATCAATAACAAAATAAAGATTCTCTGTAGAACAACTACTTCCAAAAACTCTATCATTGTCATCTAGAGCTATCTAAAGAAAACAATGACTTCCTCCCTACTAAGGAAATCACAACTTTCAGAGGAACAATCCAACGATACACTTCATCTTGAAGAATGAGAGGTCTCATCACGAGCCGGCTTATCATAATCAAAGAAATTATAACTTGCTGACTTTGCCAAATACTGCATACCACAATAGGGCAATGACTCAAGATTGTTACAATCAAGAGGCAAGGGGTCTCATCACGAGCCAGCTTGTTCAACAAAGTTATAAATCAAGTGAATGACTCTGTCATAAATTGGCTATCAAACCAAGACATTGTTCTTTAAGAATAAAAAGAAAATCAAAGCAATAAGTATGAATGTGGATTCTTCTTTGAGAGTTGTAGGTTTCTTTAAGTAGGATACAGGATCATTGCTGGGTAACAGGTATCCCTGTCGAGGCTATAAACGCCTACTGGCAGCAGAGGCTCTTCCTATGACAAATGAGCATATTTAAAACTGGTTTACAGAGAAAACTTTATTTTATCTTTACAGACCAAGTAATGACTGATAAAAATACAAGGACTAACTTGAGGGAGCAAATAATCAAAATTGAAAATAGTTGAAACAATATATCATTGACAAGTTAGAGCATAATGTACTTTATCTTTCCATAATAAAGTTTAACTTTCTGAGAAATTTTCTGTTTTGGAAGTTTAGAAAATTCAATAGAAATACAGAGGTAACTGGTTCTTCCAAGTGAATCGCCAATTGTTGTGGCCACCAACAACCCCCCTCCTTATTAAGTGTTATTGCTAATACTAAATAAGGGGGGACCCTTAGTTATAAAATCCAAGGGAATCAAAGTAGTGCTTACATTTCCTTTTCGAAAATAAAGTTACCATCATAAGCTTAGGAAGCCCCTTTGGAAACTTTTAAAATCTAAGTTTATCATAAGGTAAAAAATCTTTAAAGAAATCATATCGCAGGATGCCACCTCACGAGCATAATTCCAACATTCGCGAGATAGCAATAATGAACAAATATCACATCGCACTCATCATAACTTGCACAAAACACTTCAAAATCTGCCGATGTGCGATGGCTCCCATCGCAAGATTGTATCTTGCAAAGAACAGGTTAACAAAATTGTCATACATAACATTCCTGCGATTTGCAATATTGTGATATCACGATTTCGCGATAAGTGACGTTGCGACATCATATCAGATCTATATTGCAATTTTGCGATGTTGCGATTTTGCGATGTTGCGATCTGCGATGTTGCGATAGCAAATCGCAAAATCGCTTCATCACAGATCTTTCGGGCACATTATTCAAGAAAAGCAGTTTCCATAAGCTAACTCATGTTTATGTGCTTTAAATGCTAATAAAGGAGTTAGCTGTCAGTTATTAATAGAATATGGGTGCGTGCTCTTCAAAGAACATTTCACGTAAGGTGGTATATTTGGTATGTCTATGGCATTTAAAACTTTCCCATCACCCTTCCTAGTCATTCATTTTCACCTCACTTGTGAATTGCAGGCACGGGGAACAGAGGACAATACAAAGCAATACGCAGGCTGAAATGGGGAAGAAAAAAAAATCCCCGAGCTCTGAAGAAGAGAAAATGGTGCCTTTGTATATAGACACGGCTTGTCACAGAGACATAGGAATAGCTACGTGGGAAGGCATGTATAATATGCTCGAAGAGGAGAATCCCAGAGTAATGGAGGTTATGGCTGTTGCAGGCTCACAAAGTTCTTCTGAAGCATCCCTAACAGAGCTAGCTTGCTCATTTTTACATCGGATAGGAGTGAGGCCAAAAATCCTCCCATACACGGACATGGTCAAATGGATATTGGATAGCACAGAAATAAAAAATAGACAGTTCAAAGTTCATGGTCAAGGACTCATTAGATCATTCGCTGCGCAAGATTTGAAGCTCATGTATCATCTACCGGAGCCATAGGCAACCTACAATAAACAGTTTATAGAGAAATTTGTAAAAGAAAACCCGTACCTGGCAGAACCTACCAAAGACTGGTCTAGGAGAGACGAGCCGGTGAAGAAATATAAACATGGTATGTACAGTACTGGTTCCCTTACCTCTCCATACTGCTTTGCTGCTGCCATGCTCTGTAGAATATTTGGAATGCCAGATATCAACAAATTCTCATCCGAGTGGCTATCATTATTGAATGCTGCCACAAATGCCACCATTGTAGATTGGGCCAAAATTTTGTCTGATAACCTGGTCACAGTCATTGTCAGTTACCGGTCCAAAAGAGCTGCGGCTCAGAGAATTTATGCTCCTTTTTACCTTTCCACATATATAATGGACACAATATGTTATGTTTCTAAGTTTCCTGTTATGGGTTGGAAGTGGACGACACAAGACCCTTTACCCATCCATGTCTATCACAAAGAGTTATGGGATTCTCAGTTCACTCCATACTTCTACCAAATTTGTCATGGAATTATATTTCCCTTGTATTCAATTTTGTATGATAAAGACCCTCCGAGATGCTTGCCTAAAGCAAAAGTAGACATCCTCACTGTCGCAAGATGGTTCGGGGAAGAATTGTTTACTTATGTCAGGGTATTTGGAAGTTCTGCAACCCCCTCATGTCCTACCTTTATATATCCTTGATAAACTCTTAGCCCGAGAGATCGCCTATCAAACCTGTGGGGAAGGTGGCCTAAATAAAGAATTAAAAGACAAAAAGAAGGCTATATGGCCACAGTTTCCTGTAGCCTGTGGGGCCTTCTCGCTATTCGATGTAGGCCACGCCTTCACAGAAGTAAAGAATATCACATTCTTACAGCTATTCAAATTCACTGGAAGGCCATTTGACCCTCATGAGGTTGCCCATAATTTTACAGCTGCAGTCAAGATAAAGGTGTTCTCTGGAGAAAATGATTTATTTGATGATATATTCCAACAGAAAAACACATTGGAAGAAATTCTGCACACAACCCAATTGCAACTATCTCCAGAAGAATTCCAAAGGTTCAAAACATACAGGGAAAGAAGGCTAGAAGTATTCCTTTAGAGAAACTATGCCTAAAACCCTCAAGAGAACCAACTCCAAGTGTTAGCCTTAGTGGAAGTTCAAGTACCAACGGATATAAGTCCAAATCTAAAAAAGAAATGTATGAACACTCTAAAAGATCCGGAAATGAACTAGATAACAGCGAAGGGTCAGTAAAGGATACTGCCCAGTCAAAAGAACTTCTACATCAGCAGGTTATTGCCTCCCTACAAAGAGATCCTCCCCCTCTCGTCATCCAAGCACCACCAGTCATAGCTGAATTAGACAAAGAATGGGGAACCTTCAACGACTTGATCAATCTTGAAGGACAAACCATGAAGACAACTGTCAGCAATGCACAAATAGTAAAAGAATTAGTCACAAGAATAGTTAGCGAAGTCTCAGATATGGAGCATATTCCTATTTCTCCATCCTCTGAGCTTGTACTAAAAGTAGAAGAAATCCCTCCTCTAGATATATTTTATAGCCCACAGCACAAAGAAGTAGTACAAAGACAGAGGAAGAAAAGGAAATTGGAAAGCACGCGAAAAGGAAATTGGAAAGCACGCTCTCTCAAAATACAAAACAGTTAGACGTCCTGTGGAAAGATCCCACTAGCAATCCTACTGAAAATCTCACCAAACTATCTCAGATCGCAGGAGCATACGCCTCCGTGACTATTGACAAAGCATCTGAGGTACAACGGTTGCTAAAAGAAAGGGAAGACTAGATACTAGCACTGCAACAACAATTGCAACAAGCCCACGCTAATAATGAAGCACAGAAAAAGCTTGAGAAGTTGCAGTAGGACTTCCAGCAAATGCAGATAGGGTATCAGAAAAATTTCGATGAGAATGGAAAGTAGCTACAAGATTTAAGAGAGATGCACAAGGACAACCCTAAGCTTACATAATTTATTACGGAGTCCATTTCCTTGAACGAACAATTACTACAGCAGCAAGAAGCATTGGGCCAAAAGATATCACAGTGGAGCCATTATTGTGAAATCAGTGATAAAACCACTAATCAAGTGGTAGACTTGCGAAGTGACTATGATATAATTGATAAATGGGTGACTGATTATCTGGCTTGGTAGGAAAAGGACGAGGATAAAAGAGCATGTGCACCAAGAATAAATGAAAATCATAAGGAAATGCTCTTTAACAAATGGGATGCGCAAATCAGAGAGGCAGAACAAGCGGCAGAAGGAGTAGCCACGACAGCCAGCATACTTATTGATTGTGTAAATGAAAATTTACAGAGAGAAAATTTGATCGCAGAGACCACTCCAGCATACTTATCGAATGCACAGCAACTAGGGGTAGATTGGAAACAGAGAGCTCAAGAAAAGGCCAAAGTAATCCAAGGGCTAAGCAAGTTAAACTGGGATTGTTACTGGACATACTTGGTAAAGCCACATAGCCAATGGATGACTGTTAAGTGCATCAATTCGGCCAAGAAAATGGCGCCAGCTCTTGTAGATTCTGTTTTCTCAGCCCAGTTAAAAGCGGAAGTTAGCCAGCCGACTCTCCTTAAACAGATGCTGCATAAAGACCAAATACATAAATAGTTTAATTTTAGTTTCAATTTTAGTTTTAATTTTGTTTTATTTTCCTGAAAAGAGGACAGTCATTTAAAGCGCATCCTTTAATTTTGTAATAATTTATTTTTAGAATTAGTCTGTAGTATTTAAACCCTTCTCATGCATTTAGAGAAGGGTCCAGAAATTGATCAAAAACTTGTCCTCAGAACATGCACTTTTGCACCCTCAGAGGAGGTTTTGATGAAAGAATGGAACACAGTTTATTTGATATTTGCATTTGATATCTGCTACTGATGTTCCACTTCTGTACTCTTAGTGGATGTTAAATCAAGATGAGATAAATCAATTATTTCTTGAAGCTCATGAGTAGGACTAGTTATAAATGGTAATTTTATCTCTTAACCATTTCTGCTTATGCGTTAAAGTGATATTCAGTTTTCAGTTGTTTATATATTATAGCGTGGATGCCTGAGTTATCATTTGGCACTTTTGTACGGTGATA
>APFE031602552.1:50351-65149 GCA_000404065.3 Pinus taeda
TAAATTATTTTTTTTATTATTTTTTTCTATTAATATTATGTCTTACATTTACTGGATTATATCGCTAAATTATTAATTAGTAAATTTTGGCAATGCATACATTCTTAAAGAAAAAGATTGCAATCACAAGGAATAAATGTCAATGATAGGAAAGAACATAAAAGTCGAAATAGAGAACAAGTGAGAGCACATCGACGAAGATGACTAACTGAACATGTTTCCACAATAGGTACCAATCACCAAAATTACCGACCATTGCAACAATGTAATAATAAATTTGAAATAAAATCCAATGTACTAGTGTTTTCATATGAAGACGAAGTTATTGCAAGTAAAATATTATGTGAAAAAATTAATAAATTTGGTCATATTCAAATATTTCATGTATATGTGGAGACATATCCTAGCATGCAAGTAGTGACTACTAATATAGGTCCAATGTGTATAAGATGTAGAATAGAGGGTAATAGTCATGAGTTTTGATCACAAAATCATATGGATCCAAGCTTGCAACCTTTGATCCTCGTAAGTTTTACACAAGTTGCAAAGATGTTGGCAGCATGAGCTAGTCCAATTTTATAGGTAAAGCATTTAATAGGTAGGAAATAAAAATATAGAGGACACAAAATTAGTTTCCCTTAAGAGGTTAAAGATGTTGCCAAGAAATTATGTCAACACATTAAAGACTTGGATTTAATGATAGTCTTGTGAAAAAAAGTCACCAAGGATCAAGCTATGATTTCACTTTTAGAAGGAGAAAAGTATTGGATGCATTATTCTATAAGATAAAAAATGATCCATATTATTGTAGTGTTGAAATTGAAATCCATGCCCTGGAAGAGTTACTGAAAAATGCAATAGAAATTTTACATATGATTAATTCTATTATATTACTAGATATGGATAATGACATGGAATTTACAATGTTGGAAGGAGTTCTAGATCATGATTTAGAAGTAAAATAACCATATGGTGATTATGCATATGTGATTAATTGGCATATAGCTTGTTCATCTCCCATATATGAGTATAATATTGAAGGGTTGTTTGATATGGCATTTCTAATGTATTTCCCTGAAGGTGAAGCTAATTTCTTACAACCACAGATGAGAAATGTGCATATTCATGAGTATGCAAAACATATTCTCATATATCATGATAATAGTTTTGGGAGACACCCTTGATTTAAATACTTTTTATGTAATATTATCATAAGACATCATGTTCAAGGTTTTTCTGCAATTAAAAAGAAAATGATAAGACTACATATAACAATTGATGAGTTATATGAGCATTTGCCAAATATTCCCAATTCTAGATTTACAAATAGATTGATGAGATTTGGTAATGTACTAAGAGGTACACATGCATACAGACAAAATTCTATGCTTAATTATGTGACTTGGTTTAATAGATTGGGGCTCCTACAATATTCTTCACACTAAGTACAAATATGTAGTGGTAAAATTTGCATAAATGATGACGATACCTACCACATGGATCCAAAGGAAGCGAGGAAATGGAGATGTGAAAATGTAATTGATAATCATCATATTGTAGCAACTTATTTGCATTTTAGACAAACATTGTTTCAAGATGAGATTCTCTCAAAATTTCATTAAGTTATAGATTTTTGGTCATTATAAATGGAAATATCGTGGATCTCCACACGTGCATGAGATTTTTTAGTTAAAAGATTCTCCCAATATGGGCACAATGAATTGGGATGACCCCACTCAAGTTATATTTGTAAATGAATATTTGATAGATCTATCCGTGCATTCAATCCACAAAATGAACATCAGTTAAAGGTCCCTATTTGACGAAATTATGATGATCATCCTTGCTTGAAGGGCAGTCAACACATATTTCAATTTGATCCAATGATGGACTATGAAGAACATCTATATTATGTTCATCACCAAATAACATGAAATGAGAAATATTGTCTTCAAAAGAATATTGGAAAATTGTTGTGTTGATGTAAGGCACCATGGTATCTATGTAAGGTGTCAAGACTTTATGTGGATGAGAATGGATAAATAATATATGAACCTAGATTAAATGATGATAGATTAAATACACATAATTGTGACACATTGATGAATGACATGAAAATATGGATTGGAAGCTCATTCTTTCGAAACATGTGGTCATTGACTACACAAAACAATATGTAGCAAAAGGAGAAAAAGGATTAGAGACCTTAAATGATATGTTGATGCATATTTCTTCTATTCAATATCCAAATGAACCAACAACATGTGCATATAGAACATTGTTGTGTGAGACTATGATTGACATGGACATAGGAGCATGAGAAACATGTCATTTACTTTTGGAACTTTCTCTTTGTGAATGTAGTCATCGATTCATGGTTCTAAATGTTGGGATGACAGTATTCAAAAAAGTGAGTTTATACATATAATGACCATAATTATAATTCTCTTATTGATGCATATACTAAGAGACCTATGAGTATGGGGTATGTTTCATTGATAGATGATGCTAGAGCTTGGTCATATGACAAACGTCACCATGATGATAAATGGTCACCAATAAATAATGCAACCATTGTATGAGTGTTTCCTAAGTTTATTTTAGATCTTCCTCATGAACATGTTAGGTTTTTGGATTTCTGTTGGTCTGAGTTGGTATTGTACAAGCCATTTTGTGATTTTCATCTAGATATAGGTGTTACAAATGATGACATCATATAAAATTAGAAAAAAAATCTCTATAATCCTTGGAATGTTGATCGTAATCCAATACCTCCAAAGGATCCATCATAATGTCAATATCCAGATGAAGATTTTATTAGTATATAAAGAGATTCTAGGCAACATGAATGAGATTATTTCAAGTTTGTATAAGAATAACTAGATAAATTCTATTGAATTTGACATGATTAAATTTAGGGACCATGATGTTATGAAAGAATGGAGCCTTAACTCTGTTGATGAAGAGACATCAAAATGTGCAGTGAACTTCATAGCCAATAAGTGAAAAGTGAATGCAATTGTTACGACTGAATGTTTAAACAAATATTTTTTTGAAAGTTTAGGGGAAAAGAAAAAAATTAGCATGTAATAAAATTATTGAACATTATAGAGTAGGTAGTCACAAAGAACCACTACATATAATTATCCAAGGGACAACGGATACTAGAAATTATTATTTGATTGGTGCTATTAAACATGGACTAGAAATTAAATCTCTTCCTTATAAGAGCCCCTTGCTACTTTTGGTCCCAACTAGTGTTGCAACATTCAACATATCAACATCACCAATACACTCTTCTCTTTATATACTAGTAAAGGACATGATCAATTTACAAGGATCATGTTTGATTACCTTACAAGAGGACATGAGACATGTCAAATACATGCTTGCTAATGAGATGAGTTTTACAGGGAGAAATTTTCTAACACAGATTGATGCTTAACATTGTCAAGCTTATCCCAAAAAACCTATTGTTCCTTTAGGAGATAGATCAACCATATTAGTAGTTGATTTGGGACAACTACCTCCTATTATGGATAAACTTGCATATGCATGTGAATTCATGCAAAAGAACTATGGAAATTATTCACAATTGTTGTAACTCTTGATACAATTTTCAGGAAAGGTGGAGAAAGTAATGATCAAAGATGTTTTCATCATCTATTAATGAGCATTAGAAATGTAATTTCAACAATAGAAGACTGGAAATCGATAACAAGTCATACAAATTCCAATATAGATGCTTCAACAAAAGATTCATTTAATAAGGCTACAGTTGTTTGCAATAAATGATGATGTCCACAATCAAAATAAGTGTTGCTTGATATCCCTAAATTGACCTATTGCATGTAGTGTTTCTACAAGATTAGATAAGAAACACTCCATGGAAGCAAATGAAGAAAATTTAGATAATGAACTACTTTTATTGTTGGAGCTACGATTATGTTTACTTCAAATTTATGGACCAATGTAGGACTTGTCAATGGTGCCTTTGGAGTAGTTCAACATATTTTATATGATCCTAGAACATCCCCTCCTGATCCTCCAACATATGTCTTAGTAAGATTTGAATACTATGTCAGAATTCCATGGGATGAATTATTCCCTTGTATTGTTCCTATTATACCTATTATACCTATTGAAAGAGGTCACGATAGTCAATTTTTTTTTAGACTTACTTGGGGATTAACAATTCATAATTCCTCGAGATTGACATTAGAGAAGGCAACTATTAATATTACAAGTAAAAAAGTGACAGGTCCTCACTTTTAGTACAATATCTTGAGTTAAAGCTTTGGATAGTCTTTGATTTAAACCTCCATTCCCATGTGATCAATATAAAAATATGGGAATGTGTGTGTGTCTACATGTGTGTGAAAGAAAAAAGAAGAATAAGAGAGCTTAGGATTAGTTACTACGTAATTTAAGTGTTTTTCAATATCTTCCTCATATCAAAACTTAATGATATTATATATTATATTTGTTATTAAATATCTCAATTATTTCATTTGGTTATCACTAAACACTATTACTTTCATTATGAAAAATGTATAATATATATATTAATTTTGATTTAAGCTTTTTAATAAATAATAATTTTGATCTCATTGATAATGGTTAAAGTACATTATTTATAATTGAGTCAAAGGTATATATTAGTGATAGCTCTTGCTTAATATATATCAATTTTGAATATCCATCGACTAATATTATTGATCTCCCTAAATAACCATTCATTTGTTACTTCACTTGTTCCTCTACTCCAACATCCAAAACCATGATTCTTTCTCCATCTATCACTTTAGCACCATCTAAATTTATGCTATCAGCATGAAGGAGGACCTTGTACACAATTTGGTCTCTTATTTTCTTTGCATTGGATTTGAATTGGTTGTTGTGAGTTTTAATTCATATTTTTTCTAATGGTCATTTCAGTATTCCCTTACCAATGGTTTGCTCTTTCATGACGAAATCTAAGGTTATGCTAGTTCATCACACATTTGGAGATTCTAGAAACAGTTAGTCGAAGGATTAACTAACTGTCGATAACCAATTGAGTGGTCAACTAGAAAAGCAGTCGATTGAGTAGTCAACAAGTTGGTAGAGTAACTAGCTAGTAGACAATTAGTTGAGTGGTCAACTAGAAAAGCAGTCAATTGAGTAGCCAACAAGTTGGTGGAGTATCCGGCCAGTGGACATTTAGTTGAGTGGTCAACTAATGGGACCAGTGGCTAAGTGGTCAAAGGAATTGGTTGAAAAATCGGGTAAACTCAAACAATCAACTAGCCAATGAGAGGTGAGTTGACTAGAACATTTAACTAGCCGATGAAACAATATAGATTTAACACAAACAATTGGAACAACTGATGCTTGTTTGTGGACCAAATCCCACACAATTTAAGGAAGTTTGTTAGATTTAAACACTATAAATAAAAGATCCTATGAGTCGAACATGTACTATTACAAGTGTCATGAATCATTGTTTTATTATAACGCGTTGTAACAATATCCTTAAAGACCATTCATCATCTTAGAGTATTATTTTTCTTTTAGACTTTTTAGTCTCTTCTCTATTCTCAAGTCCCTCTCTCTCCCCAACATAGTATCAAAGCTATTAGTTTTTACCTAGCCGCGTTATCTATAAATCATATTGAGTCAGATCTTATAGTGATTGACTTTGGGCTAATTGATTTTCCGAGTGAAAATGAATTTGGGCTAGATCATATCTATCAGAAATTTGAAGATGCATTCCAAGATCGATCCTTATTTTTGAATGGACAAGATTATGCTATTTGGGAACTAAACATGGAAATCCTTCTAAAGAGCAAATGTCTCTAGCAATATATGAAGACCACTATTACAAATATAAAGGATGACTAGATGAAGTTTTTTATTGATGGAAAGAATGATGAGGATTTTGTGGTCATTATGACCTATATTGCTCAGAATTTTGTTTTCACGTGAGTGGGATTGATTTTCCTCATGGGTTTTGGAAGATGTTGAGGTCACTGTTTGACATTGTTGACGAACTTTCAGTCATCCAGTTAGAGAAAGAGCTGATATTTTGTTATCCCTATTCCTTTTAAAGGGATGAGGACTATCTAGCTCATGTTAAAGAGCTACAGTTGAAGCTAGGAAACCATGTTGTGAATTGTCCGAAGAAATATGGACAACTCATTGAATTGGTCTCGATAAATTTGTGAACATCTTATGATGTGTTATGTCCCTTGTTTCGCACCAACTAGAGATCACACAAGGAATATGGTAAGGATTACATCTTTGATATCCTCTATGATTTATTAATCAAGGACCAACAAAGGTTACTTGATTAAGGGAAGCTTAGCAACAAACACTAGGCTCACTTGCTCAAAGGGAAGGGAAAGTCGAAGTAGGAGGAGGATGGAGATTGAAAAGAATATCTCAACCAAAAAGTTAAAGGAAAGCATGATGCATTTAAATCAACCAAGAAAAATTGAAAGAAGAAGACATGTTCCATGGCTTGTCCCAACCAGATGTTGAATCGCTACTCTAATTTCATAGGCTGACGATCGAAGCAGGCTTTGGCATGAATGACTTGAACATCTAAATTTTTTATTCCAAGATAATGGAAACATAGAATATCATTGTTGTTTTACCAGGTTCTTCAACATGATGGATTATGTAGTGGATGTGCGGTAGGAAAGCATCATCAATAATATTTTGACCCTAAGAAAGCATGGTGTGTGAAAAAACCATTGATATTGATTCATAGTGATCTTTGTTGCATTAATATGGCTTTGTTGATAAGTTTGAGGTATATTATAAAATTTGTTGTTGAATTTTCAATATTTAATTGGTATATTCTTGAATAATAAGAGTCATGTCTTTGAAAAATTCAAGAAATTTAGGGCATTGGCTAAAAAGCAATGTGGTCATCCTATTAAATGTATGTGATCTAATAACAAAGGAGAATATGCCAATCAACAACTTGAAGACCATGTTGTTCAGTTAGGCATCTCTTGACATAGGTTGATCCCCTGATAGTCCTCAATAGAATGGCATGCCATAACATAAGAGTTGAACCTCAGTTGAGATGGATTGATGTCTCTTATAAGAAAAATATCTACCAACAAAGTTGTGGGTTGAAGTTGTCAATTGTATCAATTATCTTCTAAATCTTGTTTCAACTAGAGATGTTAGTTATGTGACTCTAGTCAATTGTTGTTATGGTAAGAAATCCTTCGTTGGTAACCTCATACTTTTTGGATCTATTGCTTGGGTACATATTTTTGATGATTACGAGAAGAAAATGGATACAAAGAGTCATGCTTGCATCTTGATGGGATACTCTAAAGAGTCCAAATCATATTGATTGTTTGATCCTATCAAATAAAAGATCATGGAAGAATGTTGTGCAGTCATCATTTTTATATCATTGAATGCAATGGATCAATTGTTCCCTTTTTCATTGTTTCGACTAGTTAATAGACCACTATTCCTAAGTCGACTGCTAGTCGACCTATTTCGACTAATACCATAACTTCTTCGGATCATATTTATGAAGCACATATCCATTTCCAAACACTTGTTCACCTTGGTGGGCTACAAAAACAATAAAAGCTATTAGATATAATGTTGGTGATGTTTCTTCAAGATGATTGAATCATAGTCACAAAAAACATGTTCGTATTGTGTTGATGTATCATGTTCATAAAACTTGTGATCCATAATCTTACACTAATGCAAAACGACAACCTGAATGGGAAGAGATTATGTAGGTTGAGATAGATTCTCCTTTGAAGATTCACACTTCAGACTTACTTCCTCGGCCACAAGGGAAGAATATCATGAAGTGTCGATGGGTATATAATAAGACCAAGTTCACTTCTAAAGGTTTTGTTGAGTGTCATAATGTTCATTTGATCATGAAAGGTTTCTCATAGAAATAAGGCATCAACTACACTAAAACCTTTTCCTTGGTTTCAAAGAAGAATTTTATTCAATTGATCCTTTCCCTCACAACTCATTTTGGATGTTCAATTCACTAAATGGATGTTAAGAGTGCCTTCCTTCATGGTGACTTATTTGAAGAAATTTACATCGAGAAACCACCTATTTTTTCGACAAATTCCAATTTTGCTTTCAACTAAAAAGGTTGTTGTATGGTTTGGAGCACACCCCTTAGAATTGGTATGCTAAGATTGATTATTGTTTTCTTAATCTTAGGTTCAAACGTTGTGAATGTGATCATAATATTTATGCATTACACATTAATGGTGATACTTTGTTTGTTGTTTTCTATGTTGATGATTTAGTTATAATTGAAAATAACAATGATCATGATATTATATTGAAGAGTCTACCCTCTAACACCTTTGAGATGACTGATCTTGTTCTTCTGAATTTCTTTCTTGGCCTTCAAGTATTTTCTTTGCATGATGGTTTCTTTCTTTCTCAATCTAAGTATGTATTGGAATTGTTGAAATGGTTTAAGATGGACAATTATAAGCCATGTGCTACACCTTTTGAGTCACATATCAAGTTTTCTAAAGAGTTTCCCTCTCCCAAGTCAATGCTACCCTTTATCAATAGTTAGTTGGTAGATTCATTTATTTAACTCATAATCAACTTGGCATTTCCTTTGTTGTTAGTATGGTTTCTCGATTTATGCAAGTTCCATGAGAAAACTACTAGAAAGCTACAAAATGAATTGTTTGTTAGATTAAAGGTACCTCTCATTTTGGTATCGAATACAGTTGAAGTTTAGATTCATTGGTCAACTTCACAGACTCCAACTAAGTAGGTGAAAATAATGATAGAAAATCCACTTCTATTTATGTATCTTACTTCAACACTAGCCCCATTATTTTGTTGTATAAGAAACAATGTGTAGTCTCTCTATTGACTAAGAAGCAAAATATCATGGAGCTATTAATGTAGGGATAGAGACAATTTGGATTAATCAACTCTTGGGAGAGCTTGGCTTCCTTGTCGAGGCCTCAAGTACTATTTATTGTGATAATCAAAGTGAAATTTAGCTTGGTGACAATCCTATTACACACAATAAGATGAATCATATTGAACTTCATACTCACTACCTACGACAATTGGTTCAAGAGAAGACTTCCACTCTTGTTTATTGCATAATCAATGATTAGTTCATTGATATCTTTAAAAATCCATTAGTTGAAGGAAATTTTGATAAGTTGTGTGGCATGGTTAGGCTTTAGGAAGTTGAAATTATTGGCAGGGGTTGCTATAGATGTAATTTCATCTCATGAACATCTAGAAAATTTCGCTGATGAGGAGTGTTGGAACCTAAGGTTATGTTGATTCATCACATTTATGGAGGTTTTGGAGATAGTCAGTCAAAGTATCAACAAACCATTGACAATTAGTTGAGTGGTTGATTGACAGAGTAGTCGACTAAGTGGTTGATGGGTTGGTGAAGTAACCAACTAATGGATAATCAGTTAAGTGTTCAACTAGAGGGATCACCAATGAAGTGATCGAAGGAATCGATTGAATGGTTAAATCAACGAGGGAAATCAATAAATTGATGAGAGATGAGTTGACTAACCAACAAAACAACACAAATTTCACAGAAACAATTAGAACAACTGATGCTTGTTTATAAGATGGATCTCCCACAATTCAAGGAAGTGGGTTAGATTTGAAAAATATAAATAAATGACTCTATGGGCTGACTATGTACAATTATGATGAGTATTATGAATCATTGTTTGGTTATATGCATTGTGATGTTCTAACTACAATGCATTATGCTTAAGGGTTGTAATGGCGTCTTTAGACACCACCCATCATCTTAGAGTATTATTTGCCTTATGTTATTTTTCTTTTGGATTCTATTATCTATTCTTTTGTTCCCCTCTCTCCTTAACATTTCATAAGGCTCCATGTTTTTAGTTTCTGGGTTTTTTTTATATTTTTTCTTCATGCAATATGAAGAAGCACACATGGTAGCTACATCATCACAAGCTGTTGAACCTATCTATCGTGTCGATAATGGTATTTTATACTCTTTGTGATATGTTTTTTTATTTTTGTTATTATTATTTATTATCTTGCAAGAACTTGTAATTTTTTGGATCTAAGATTTCTAGGAGAGTTTTGACTTAGATAGAGCCAAATTTTCACTTGCTCTATTATTTTCTCTACAATACTGGATTTGAAAAGGATGTTGCTATGCATTTTTTTGGATCATAATTTTTTCCAACTACCATTTCATTATTTACTAGCCAATGATGTACTCCCTCACATGGCTTCAGGATTTTAATTTTTGGGTTTTGCTGTATTTTTTCATCACGCAATCTAAAGAAAGCACAAATGGTAGCCGCTTTGGCACAAATCACTGAACATATCTATTCCATCAATAATGTTATTTTCTTTAACCTAGCAAGAACTTGTATTCTTTTGGGTCCATGGTTTTTAAGAGGGTTTCAATTTGGACGGGGTTAGATTTGCACCCCAATAAGGTTGTGTTTTGGTTCGTTCCTGAAACCAATGATACCAATAAGTGATTGTTCTAGTGGCTTTGTAAGTGGAGGTTTTTTCTTTTGGGGTTCCATTTATTTAGAATTTATATGTCAATTTGTCTTGAATTAATCAGTAATCTCAGCTTCAATGGTTATGCACTGCCATTTTCATCTTTATTCTTCTCTTAAAGTGTATTCATGATTTAGAGTAATAGGTTTTAGGCACTTGGTTAATGAAGTTGTATCTTTTTCGAAGTGCTATTTCTTGCTATAGCATAAATTATATGGTTTTTTGTTGTGCCTTAATTGTTAATGAATTTACCATTCTACATGTTCTAAGCTATGATTGTGGTAGGAAGTGTATTAATGCCATATTTTATTTATACAATTTTGTCTTTACAATTGTTTTATGTTCTTCTTGACATCTACTTTTAGAAGCCACCAATTTACAAAATAAATTGTCTTTAGATCCTCAAAAAAAGCCTACAAATTTGTAGACACATAAAGTAATAGGTACTTTACTATATCTATGGAATTTTCTTATGTTCGCTAATCTTGTACTACATTGATTGCAAGCTTTTTTGTACACACCCAATATAAAAGTGAGGTTTCACTATTAATTATTTTTCAAAATACTCATGCTCACCTTGATACATGGATGGTAAAGGTGCAAATAGGAATGATGATGTAGCGAGATTGTGCCTTCAACTAATAGGTCAAGTGCTTAGATTCTATAAGGCCTAGTAATGCACCAGAATTTGTTTTTTTTGTTTTAGTTTCAAATGGATATGCCCATTAGGATTATTTATTTATTTATTTCTTTTTGTGTAAGCTTGGTAGATCTTTTTCTATTACTATTTTATGAACATAAGTAAAAATTTAAAAAAAATTGCAGCTGGCCTCAACCTTCCTACGGGAAACCAGGTTTGTTGGCCACCTGTCTGCATCGAATGATGTCCAAAATTTGAAAAGAGTTTTCATGACCATCCAGGCTACATTGGCATTTTTATCTACTATAAAATTCAACTTAAAATAGTAAATGCTATCTGACATATAAACAAAATCCTATTTTGAAGACCTTCTTCATTCATCTGATGAGTCTACCGGGGCTAGGGCTTTTTGCGCTAGATCCCAAGATTTTTCTTCTCTTCATGTCCTATATGCTCTGCTCAATCCTCTTCACCATGAGATTGTTTTTGTACAATTTCATCTGGACAACAATCTCCCTATGAAAATACTTCATACTAGGCTCAGCTGGTCTGACCTCCTCTGGTTCCTCCTATTCCTTATATAATGTCATTTCTCTAGCCAAGATATTCTTCATTACCCGGTACTATTGAATTGTTTTCCAGAACAACGTTTGACGACCTCTGGTGTTCCTAGGGTCTTTAACTATGGTTTCCTATTCTTCTACCTCTATTTCCTAATTTATGATATTGTCGTTAAGCTCCCTCTCCTACTCAAATATTTGTGATTTCACCTTCTGCGGTGTGCCAACCACATACACATTTATCAGGTTTTGCATATTCTCTTTCCCAATCTTCCTTCCTCTTTTACTTGGTCCTCTGCTGGAGGTTGCTTCCAATCCTTTTGACTTTGTTCCTGCCTTGCTTGTTCCTCTATTACCTCTCTTTCCGACTTCTTTTCCTTCCTTTGCCATTCCATCCCCCTTCTAGCTTAATTTCTTTTTTCTCTGGTGGCTCACCTGTTCCGAGATTCTCTCCTGATCCTGGCTTGGAGCACTGAAAGAGTTTTGATGCCCCAGAATTCACTACACTCTGGTAGTGATATTACCTAAAGCAGAAACCAGTGAAAATTCCTTATTAGTCAAAATGATTTTGAGTGTAGTAAACATAGTCTTCTATGGCCTGAGTTTTTCCAAACGCTCCCAACATGGAGAATTGTAATGGCCCACTTTAATACCTGAATGCCCACATTCCTTCCTAGGGAAAAAGAGGCTTATATCCTCCTCTTCGTTGCATTGGTTCTCTGTTGAGTTCTGGCGAACCCCCTTTCCCAAATCCCACATGGTCTCTCTGATTCCCCTCCCTACTGTAGTTTCTTCCCTCTCCTTCTTATCCCCACCCCAATGGGTGGGATGAGGCTTTTTAGAATGAAACCTTGTGTAGACATCCCTATTCTGGGTTCCATTAGAGGGGTGGGTCCAGGATTTTCTCCTTGTTGTTCCCCTAACATAGTTGCTACCCCTATTTCTGTCTTTGAACGCACCGCCTTCAGCCACGTCTGAGCTTGGCTCAAGTCGAACAAAGCACAACCTTGTTGTCGATTCCAAGAAGGACACTAACCCCCCACCCATGACTATAACTCATTCTCTCTCACGCAACAAACTCCACTAAATTGGAGCTACAAGGTTCATTCTTCCTCCATAGTGATAACCCCCAGGGATGTCCCAGCGAGCCTCAGTCCCGTAGGTCCTTTCTACCTAGAGACCCATTATAGAGTACCCGAACCCCCTCGCCTCGATGACATTCCAGGCTGAATCTTTCCATGTTAATGGGCTAGATCCCTGAAAGGAACAAGTCACTTCACTTACTGCATCTTGAGTTACCCTATATATTAATTAGTAAACCTTTGTAAAAGTCATTTTTGTCAGGCAGTCTAGTATGGGGGTTGAGATAACATACCAAGGCTTGTTGACGAAACTCGACTGCAGCTCGACGTCCTCCAGCACTCTTCCACCACTTTCTGCAGCACGTCCCGCCTTCGCCTTTTGCATGCAAATTCTTATTCTTCTATTTGTCTTACCTTTTTATTTCTCTGTCCAGTTACCTTGACTACCATCCAAAGGACACTCCATGTGCCTTCATCCTCCTTCAGCTGCCCTTCCCCTCGTTCGTTTCCTTAATGTTGCCATAATTTCCTTTCATAACTCCACACTTACCTCCGTCTACTCCTGCTGTGGGATTACTCCTTCTGTCTGCCACTTGCCATCTGCTCTTGCATGCCCACTCCTGCACTTGACACCGGGTCGTTGTCTCTCACCTCCACCCTCGTCCACGTCTTCCTTTTCCCTGTACTACCTATTGCCCCACTGCCCTGTACAACCTACTGCTCCACCTGCACCCGTGGCCTGACACCATCCCCTTCCACCTTTTCCCTTCAAGCCAACTAGGTTTCTGCACTCACCATGACCCCCCATGCCCTATGGCCCACCTCCCCTGCCTTCACTGCTTCATTCCTATCACACCCTGATTAGGGGTTTTCTCCCTTCTCCTTATCGGTTTTTAGGTTTTCTTCCAGACTTATCATCCCTTCCATTTGGCTTAACTCCTCTCCCCTTATATCAAGGTCTCTTCCTGCCTGTCCGCCCCCCCCAGTTGGCTAAGTTATCTGCTACCACATTCCTCGCTCTGCGGACATGCGTCGGAACTATGTAGTCTATCCTTCGAGTTAGATTTCCTATTTCTTGGACTAGTTGTGTCATCCTCCAACTTTGGCTGATCTTATCCCATGTAGTGCCTTGCTGAAGTTTTTGCATCATATCTTTTGCCACCTTCGAGTCTCCCTCCACCTCGAGTCTCTAGAAGCCTTCCCTCTTTGGGATTTCCAACCCCCTCTTTAGCGCATGGAGCTCCACTTCGTTGTTGCTCGCAGTGCCACAATCCATAGCATATAGGTGGATAGTTTTGCCTTTTTCATCTCTAAACACTCCTCCAACTCCCACCGCCCCCAGGTTCCCTTTCGCAGCTCCGTCAAAGTTTAGTTTGATGAAGTCTTTCTGGGGCTGCATGAAGATACTCGCAGACTCATAGTGAGGGGAATTCTATTTCCATGACTTAGGATTCAGCATGCTGGGTTTTAAGCCTAGTCCTTCCATTATTCTTCCTTCCTCGGGATTATTTTCCCAGTCCTCTATGTACCATTTTTTAGCTAAGATCGTTTCTCTTATGTTCTGGACTATCATTCTCCATAATTCTACTGTTGTTCTCTTTTCCCCTTTGAAGATTATTTTGTTTCTTTCCTTCATTACTGCCGAGAGTAAGAAACCTAATGATAGTCGCCATGCGCGATTCAAGATGGGGTTTTGGTATGGTTTTCTTCTCCATTTGCTCATTGTCGCTTTCATGCTTATTTGATCCCTGTCACTAACTTTGAAGAGTTGTTCATGGTTTTTCCAGAGGGTTTTGATGTAGATGTAGGCGTTTGTAAGATGTTCCATTGATTCTGAGTGTCCTTCACAGGTACTATAGATCAATGGTCCCTGCATCCTTTTTATCTGAAGTTGATCCCAAGTGAGTGCTCTCCCATACCGAATTATCCATAGGAAGAGAGCAATTTTTGGCCATGATTTATCTTGCC
>APFE031602555.1:26105-37099 GCA_000404065.3 Pinus taeda
AAACAATTAGGAGTGTAACTCCTCATTATGATCAAAACAACCTTATCTAAAAATTTAACACATTATTTGACACCTAAAACTCCATGATTTCGAACTTGATGAAGCCCATAACTTTCCAACTGTCCCTTGATGACTCATCCACTTGTTGTTCCTAGAAACTAGGAAAATGTCCCTTGCTCTGTTCTGGCTGAAAAATAGGTCTTGGGACAGAGCTCCTAACTTCTGATAAAAACTGTATTTGGAAAAACTCAAAGAGGTTTCTATGACCCAATCCGTGCTGAACAAAAACCTCTCTTGGTTTTTTGAAACAA
Organism: Pinus taeda; assembly: GCA_000404065.3. Lineage (NCBI taxonomy): Eukaryota > Viridiplantae > Streptophyta > Pinopsida > Pinales > Pinaceae > Pinus > Pinus taeda. Next base: position 26,417 of record APFE031602555.1, read on the forward strand.
CTTTCCTACCGCTCACAATATGTTTTTGAAAATCAGGTGTCAAACAGAGAAATAGGCTTGTGAAAAACTGCACTTACAGCAGTTTTGTAGCGCACGTTTAGTCATCCATTTCTCCCAGATCATGGTGTATTTTAGAAAAATGAAGGAGGTTTTTCTATTTAAGTATGTTAGGAATAAAAACCTCTCTTTGTTGTTTGAAATACCTTTCCTACTGCCCATAATATGTCTTTGAAAAACAAGTGTTAAACAGGAAAGTCTGTTTGTGAAAAACTGCACCTACAGCAGTTTTGTAGCGCAAGTTTAGTTATCCATTTCTCCCAGATCATGATGTATTTGGAGAAAGTGGAAGAGGTTTTTGTAATCCAGTAGCTTAGGAATAAAAACCTCTTTCACTTTTCAGAGATGAGTTTTCCATTTCTTGGTGATCCTCTTGGAAGTCGACTGCTCTTTTCATAACATAAAACTTTGGAGTTCAAAAATGTCTTTCCTTTCCTTGTTTTGCCTTTGCTAGAAACTTATACTTCGTGAATGCTCCCTTTCAGACCCTCCTATTCAAATAAGATTTCCCTTTGTATCACAAAAATGGTCCATCAAATCACAATATGCAGCTACAACTTTCACAGACTTGTATGAGTTGGAAACTTATTTGGACATCCCTGTATATGCCTTGTGAATATTTACAGGGTGATAAACTTAAAAACCGATTGAAATATGCACAAAACAGAGTTCATCCCAAGACAATTTGTCTCAGAAACATTACAGTTTCATCCCTTTCCTAGCATAAGATATGCAAAAAGCATAAATTATATACAACTAAGAATAGATGTGGTTGTCTTTCCAACTAGGTATATATGTGGCTATGTCCTTTATTTCCTGTTGTATGATGGGTAGTTGTCTTCATGCATCTTCTATTTCTTCTAGTCATGGTAACAACATTCCACGCTGTAGAATTCTTTGTCACCACTGTACATGTAAATGTCGTTTCCATGGTTCAACCGCTGTTTGCAGAAATAGCAAGCACTGAGAAAATAGGCACTGTGAAACATTGTGACATTCAAATAGCTCTGATGCGAGAATGAAACATACGGGGTTCCCTATTCATGTTGTTCCCAAGTGAACCTTATTTGGCATTATAGTTAAGCTGTCTCCTTGCCTTACAGTGCCTGACTCTGTTTTTTGGGATCTTGTCTTTGATGTTAGTACCATAAAAGCATAATGTGAAGCTACAGCAGTTTCGTAGCGCGCTACGAAACTGCTGTGTGATTTAAAAACACTGTTTCACGTCAAAAAATTCAACTCTCTTGATATTACCTTTTTCCTTTGAACTGTTTTCAGTGATAACATGACCCAGGCTCAAATGGGTACTATTACCCCTCATCTTGGTCAAACAACCAATATTGGACAATAGCAAATGGCTTCACAACCATGGCTAGTGCAATATCAACAACTGCAATTCCAACAAGCTTACCAAGGATCTGAGCAACAAATCTTTGCAAGTAATGGGTAGCCGTATATTCAAAATAGTCAACATCAATCATATCATAATGGTTATGCCCATCAAACTTACCAAGTTTATCAGAAAAAAATGCATTATGCTGGTATGCAAAGACCAACTGCTAAGGCAATCCCATCTTATCCTAGGTATGCGTCACCGAACCTGAATCAACGATTACCCTTTGTGGCAACTTTAGAGTTACTAGATCTAAATCAGCTAATAAACGATCCAATTGCTTATGCCCCTTGGTGGCCGGTGATTCCTCACAAACTTCCGTCAGATATTCCTAAATTTAATGGAAATCTGGGTGGATACCCGTCAAATCATGCGCTAACCTTTCATCTATGGTGTTCATCCAACACTCTCAACGATGATTCAATTAGGCTTCACCTTTTTCAGTTGACGTTAACTAGTCCGACAGCAAAATGGTACATCGAATTTCCTAGAGCTTCATTTGATAACTTCAACAGCCTTTCCACAGCCTTTTTAACCCATTTTCAGTTACCAATAAGGTACGAAACAGGAACAAAGCTTCTTACCAATTTCAAAAAAACGACAGCCACTCACATATCTAATCATATTCATGAGTGGCGACGTCGTTGTAGAATGGTAAAAACATATGTTCCCGATCAACTGCTAGCTAAATGGTTTATTAAGTCATTGTTACCTTCTATCATATAAGATGTGGCAAAGGGAGGGGTCGTCACTAAAGAGTAAGTCATTGCTCGTGCACAATATCTAGACTTGATTTATACTCAGTCTTGCATGCTCTATGACAAAATCCCTGATGCTCCTAGATCGGAGTTTTCTGTTCCTCCTCCTCCTAAATCAAATAAAGACTCTCATGCTAGCAATGACGTGATAGGTACGACTAGCACGAAAACTATAAAGGCTACATCAAAGAAAGCTCGTACGGTTTCTATTCAAAATGCAAATGAAGAAATTCTCACCTCGGAGGTAAATTCCATGTCGACTAACAAAGGAAAAGAACGGAAGCAACCAGGAGGCAAGAAGAAAAAGAAAGGGAAAAAGAAGAAACAAGAGGAGTTGTATGCTAAAAAATCTTCAACAAACCCTTCTGGAGAAAGGAAACCAAGTCATCCATGCTTTACATGATGAGGATCATTGGATGAAAGACTGTCCACATAAAGCTAATCTTAGAAAATTCTTAAAGAATTCAAAAACTTCAGCAGTATTGACTGATCCATTTCCAAACCTAGGAACCAATCTGGTTGCTAGTGACAATGCTTCCCCATCCCAAGTGCTTATGTTGTCCATTTCAAAATAGCAAAATGATGCTTTGATATTGACAAGGAATAAATATTACGAGAATCCACAGCTGCCGAACAACAAGGCTAATGATCAACCTAGTAGTTCGACAACAACTTCGATTGAAGTTGTGCCACCCATCATTCCTGAACTAACGATAAAGTTGCCAAAGGGATTAGTACACAAATCGACATTTAATCCTCGTGCTAGAGCAGCACAGAATTATAATATAGTAGAGGACCTGGCCCAATCGCCGTCCACTATGTCGACACTTGAGGTACTGCAAAATTGCCCCTCCCAGAAGTAGGCTCTATTATCAGCAATAGGTGGGATTGACCCAGCGGATTCCAATCTTGTGACCTTTAAACATAAAGAATATAACCCTCAGTTGCCAGCTCAACTTGCTTTCCTCATTCAAGTGAAAGCCCTCAACAAAACTGTTCATCGAACAATTATTAATGAGGGGGCATCTACATGTATTATGTCAATGAGTTGCTGGAAAAATTTAGGCTCACCACCCTTGTCGCGATCGTCAACGACATTAAAAGCATTTGATGGAGGAACATACACTCCATACGGGATCTTAAGTAACTTGCAAGTCGAACTGGGGGGCAAGATAGTAGAAATTGATGTTGAAGTTATCGACGGAAACCTCGATTACAACATCCTACTGGGAAGGCCCTGGATATATGTTATGGTTGCTATTGCCTTCACATACTTCAGAAAGATTGCATTTCCATTCCAAGGAGGAATTACAATTGTCAATCAACAAACATTTCTCCCCAACAGTTCACAAGTTACAGGAAGCATTCCAATGATCCACGGAAGCTCTCAGTCACTTCAAAATATCAGAGTAGGCCTACTAAAAGACCCTACATTGATGAGTACTTTTTCCCTACCACCTCCAAACAATTTGGCGGAAGTGGCCACAGTGGGGAACTACAATATGGTGTCTTCCATTCAGAAGATGTCCAAACACGATATTAGCATGGATCATCGTGAGGTTTTGCCTCCAAGCCCAATAGAAATATTGTAGCAATCAATGTTTTCGGCATGGAAGGAAAACCCAAATCAACACTCATTAAGCGTTTGGATAGATAGGTCTAAGGAATATGGTACCCCTTCAGATCCTTGGTCACATGTACATTCTACAGATGAAGGAATTTTTAAGTCAATGATGATTGACGGGGCACCATGGGAAGATTACCACCATCGTTCCCATCTTCCAGATTACAAAGAATATTTTTCCAGTGACCTTGATCATCCTTCAGTTTTTGATTTCTTATAAAATATTGTAAATACGGTGGATTCTGAGTGAAACTTGTCCAATATTGAAGAGACTATCACCATAAATATCTCGACCAAAATAGATGTTGTAGAGAATATTCATGTCGGCAAATCTTGTTCTTCTTCAGAACTGGAAATATATCACGCTCTCTTTCACAAATTAAGAGATGTCTTTGCATGGTCATATGATGAAATGCCAGGCATTGACTCGAGCATAGTTGAATACGAAATCAAGATGTATCCAGATTTCAAACCAGTACGACAGTGACTTCATCAGGTGCACCCAAAGAAAGCCACTGCCATTAAGGCAGAAGTTGAAAAACTCCTCCATGCTAGTTTCATTTACCTGGTTCCTCTAACTGAATGGGTATCGAATATTGTTCTTTTAATGAAAAAGCAAGGAACGATTAGAGTGTGCGTCGATTATAGGGATGTAAATCAAGCTTGTCCAAAAGACAACTACCCTACACCCTTCACTGACCAGATAATTGATGAATGCGTCGGATGTGAAAGCTTTTCATTTATGGATGGATTTTCCAGGTATAATCAAATAAATATCTGCCCACAGGACTAGTCAAAGACTACATTTATTTATCCGTGGGGCACATTCGCATACCGCAAGCTACCTTTTGGTTTAAAGAACACAAGGGCAACCTTTCAAAGGGAAATGAATTATGCATTCCATGACATCGAAAGCATCGTTCAACCATATCTCGATGATCTTCCAGCTCATTCGCGAAAGCAGACCGATCATCCACAGCATTTGAGAGCAATATTTCTACATTGCCGATACTACAAGATACGACTCAATCCACACAAATGTGTGTTTTGTGTCAGTTATAGTCATTTACCTGGCTTTGTAGTCTCAAAGGATGAGATTCGTCTTGACCCGTGTAAGGTCCAGGCAATCATTGATTTGCCTCCACCTTTGAATTTGCTTCAGATTCAGAAACTCCAAGGGACAGCAAACTTTTTTAGGAGGTTCATTCCAAATTATGCCAAACTTGCTAAAGGTTATACACGTCTATGGAAAAAAGAAGTACCCTTCATCTGGGATCAGGTCGTGCAAGCTTCCTTTGATGCTCTAAAGGAATCCCTAGTAAAAGCGTCATTAATGTATGCTCCTGATTATCAAAAAGACTTTACATGTATCTGGCTGCAGCAGATACAACCATAGCAATGATTTTAGTTCAAGAAGACAATGGAGTTGAACATCCTATCTATTATTTAAGTCGAAAATTAAATGATATAGAAATCAAGTACTCCTATGTTGAGAAGCTAGCTCTCACAGCTGTTCAAGCTGTATAGAGATTTCGACACTATGTCCTCTTTCGAAAAACCACCATTTTGACAGATTGGAACCCCATAACTTATATCTTGTTGTGATAGTTACTAGGGGGAAATATTCCAAATGGATAGCAATTTTGCAAGAGTTTGATATGGAATTCATAAAATCCAAATCAAAGAAAGACCTGGTTTTCATGAAGTTACTATGTGACTTCCCATTGTCGTCTAACGATTCAACATCCAAAAAAAAAATCATGGATGAATATTTGTTTATGATATCTTCAAGCGATCCGTGGTATGGAGATATAATCATCTATCTCTAGACCCAAACATAAAGGTCTAATACCTCCCACTCAGAGCAACGATGTACTCGATACCAAGCAAAAGACTACATGATCATCAGTGATACACTTTACCATCATGGTATTGATACAGTTCTGCGGAGGTGCCTCACCCATGAGGATGCCAAAAAAGTCCTGAATGATTGTCATTCAGGTGCGTGTGGAAGGATCAATCTGGTTACACTACGGCACAAATGATTTTACGAGCCGAATACTTCTGGCCAACAATGTTCAAGGATTGCATAACTACAGTCAGAAGTTTCCACGCTTGTCAAATCTTCAACCGCAAAACCAGAATACCACTCGCACCTCTGCAACCAGTAGTTGTTGTTGGGCCATTCACTAAATGGGGCATAGATTTCATGACATGTAACCCCACCTTATCCGGGGGGCATGGGTATATCATAGTCGCGGTTGAATATTTTACGAAATGGGCCGAGGCAATGCCTATATTAAACAACAACGACAAAACAACTGCTCTTTTCTTTTTTAATCATGTAGTCTCCAGATTCGGTGTTCCAAAAGCTATAGTCACAGATCATGGATCACATTTTCGCAATCACATGATGGTTGAGTTGGCTGCCAAATTAGGACTGTCCCACGATAGCTCTACTCCATATTATCCGCAAGCTAATGGGCAAGTTGAGGTGATCAACAAAGTCCTCAAGCACATGCTTCAAAGGATGATCATAGTTTATAAATGGAGTTGGCACCTAATCCTCTACTCAGCCCTGTGGGCATATCGAACATCGGTAAGAAATACGACTGGGTTTACACCCTTTCAGCTGGTGTATGGCTTCGAAGCAATCTTACCAGTATAGTGTGAAATCTCGTCCCTCAAGCTCACAGTCAACCTTCTCCCCAGAATTTCAGAAGAGGAGGCTCGTTTCTTGGAATTAATCCAACTGGATGAAACCCGTCGTGATGTTTCCTTGGCTAACGAAGCACATAAGAAACAAGTCAAGGCATGGTTTGACAAGAATGTCAAACCCCGAGTCTTCTCAGAAGGTGACCTGGTCTTACTTTACGACCAGGAGTCCGATAAGTTGGGAGCAGGTAAGTTCCAGTCTTTATGGATGGGCCCATATATTGTTAAGTGTGTATTAGCAAAAGGAGCCTACGAGTTACTGGATTATGATGGGATTCCACTGTTGCAACCCCAAAACGGGTTGTACCTTAAGCATTACTATGCTTGACTCAGTATAGTGACCTCCTCATATGCTTTTGTTACATTTTTGTTTTCACTAAGAGTAATCGTTTTGGTTAGGTAATACACTTTTGCATTTGTTGCAAATTTCAAACCTATTGGAATCATTTGTTAGATATGCCGATGGAGCGATCCGTAGTTCGCGGAACCTCTCTTTTGTGGCCTAGGCCATCTTTGATCCAAGCAGCGAGTTAGTGAGTTTCAAAGGCGTATGTATTGGTCAATCAATGAACAACATCGTTGAATATAGTGCATTGATAGAGCTCCTGTCTGATGTCATCCCACATGGCATACACCAAATGGTCATCAGGCTAGACTCGCAACTAGTCATTCTACAGCTCACCAAAATCTATTCTGTGCGGAATCCAGCTATCTATCGCATGTTCCTAAGGGTCAAGATTTTGGAAATACAGTTCGATTCTATCGAATATCAACATATTTCCAGAAATTTAAACACATTAACAGATTCATTAGCAAATTATGTGCTAGATAGACATTTGCAACATTTATAAAAGAAAAGCATTTCATCAATATTTGCACCAGGATCATATAACTTAACCAAAATAAAACTCTGAAAATCAAAAATATATATAACTATTTATGGTTTATACATAGTGTTCTGTGTCCAAGACAAAATCGGTTAAATGACCCAAAGACTTAAAATTCTAGGGGGCACCCTAGTCTAATGGTGCTGGTGATAACAAGTCACTGCCTATGCAATCATGCGTAAAAGCTTAGTCCTTCGACTCGGCACACCAGTAGTCTGTCACTGTAATCTTAGAGGCAGCTCGTCAGTCCTCACGTCTGGGATACCAGGGGTGAGACCCTTGATCTAATCCTATAATTCTACAAGAGTCTCAACCACATCTAGGTCACAAAGGACAGCCCTCCCTACAGCCTCTCCTACTAGCACGACAACTGGGGCTCTCAGGCGCACTGCTGGTCACGTCGGTCCAATATCTGCATGAGCACATTGAGTTTTGATTAGTCTTGATAAAAGAAAGCACAGGAACATTATAAAGCAATAAATAGGGATATGGTCAGAGATTTTACCTATAACACTCCACTGCTCACCAGCCGGCAGTGCCAAATCTGGGTCAACCCAAAAATCCATACCAGCATACGGACACTCTGCATAAACCATCTCCTGATGGTTGAACCACTCGAAGAAGGCATCAGAGAAAGAAACCTGCGGCTGACTAGCATGTCGGGCCATAAGGTCAACCCATCTCTGCATCCGTGGCTCAGTCGGTGGTGGCAAACCAAGTGAAATGTACTGTGGCTGCGTCAGTGGGATCTTCTCCAAGGTGAAAGTAGTCAAAATGGAACCATAGCAAAAGTTCTTAGATCGTCCATTTTTCACCTTGGTAAGTTGTTCTTTTATCATCGAAAGTATTGCATCACACTAGTTGAACACCTTCGGTTCGAGGGATTCCAAGGTGTACTGCATATAGGACCTGTTGGCCAAGTGAAGAGCTGCGCTGCCAGCTAGTCTAGAAAATGTGAACAAGATAGTCCTCAAGGACCGATCAATGACATCTCGGATGTTGATCTTGCCATCCCTACTTGGCTAAGATCCTTCTCTACAGTATCGGCGAATACAATCCCTCGCGGATTCACCCCCACGGGCGGAACCTGATAATGAGAGAGGGGCACCACGCCTTGATAAACCGATCAAAAAGTAGATGTCCACAACAGCCAAGGGGATGGATTTGCCTCTGATCTATAACACTTGGTTGGTAGGATCCCATGCATAGAGGAAATATTGCAACAAGTTGATTTGTTGCCTCATGCTAGATATGTAGAAGAACTTGAGCAAACCACAGTTCCGCAATGCAGTTACCATACCTAGATCGTGTAAAGAAACCATGTCCTCTTCTTCATGCTCACGTTCTCACCATGTAACAACCATTTTTCTCCAATGAATATTTGAAAAACAAACAAGAGAAGAGTCAGGACCCTAATTTGGAAAAAAACAGGCAAAATTTCCATGAAAAAATAGTGCACAAGTTTCCCTCCTTGCACCCATCGCACCCCAGTTGTGTACTAGGTGGGATGCATACTGACTGGCCAATGGACAGCCCAGTATCCATCGCACCTTTCGATATACATAGGGTGCGATGGGGGTAGAATGAATTGTTCAAAACCCAGAGGCTCAGAAAAGTAGGGAAACATGCTCAGAATTCAAAAAGAAAAGAATGCAATTGAAGAGCTCAGGTTTAGCTCCTACCTAGTCCAGAAGGCGCCGCAAATCGTCCATAGAATCTCCCGAAATCAGCTGGTGAAAATCAAGGGGGAAAACACCTCCAAAGCTCCAACAAATCCAAATTCAAATGAAATGGTAAAATGAGGGGTAAAAACCACTTTCAAATTACTTTTCACGTAATTCGAGTAGGGTATTAGTGTTTTAACTCATTTTTCAAGCATGTATTCTCATTTTTAATCATTTTGATAGAGAAATTGAACAGGTAGTACGACCGTCAAACGAACATAGTGTTAACAGTGAATCGAATATCAATGACCGTTATCACGAGCAGTTTTATGCAAAGTTCAAGCTCGTTAAAAATTAAACCTATGCAATGAGCATATGTTCCACCAGAGTTTAAGCTCATTAAAAAATGAACCAATCTCTGGTAGATAACCATTGTGAATGCATTATCATTAGCTTTTGAGCCTTGGTGGTGTTCTTACCATCACCTCCACTCTGTTTTAGCCGATCATACGCCTCCATTTGATTGTTTACCCTTTTGAGGAATAGCTGCAATGAGTGATTTTATTATCCATCCTCATAACGTTGTCGTGATTGGAAAATTCCAAACCTTACCTGGAATCAGCTGCTACCCAAAAAATATCACTCGTTCCTCAAAAAACGAGTCTCCTCTAATCTCTTTTCATCTGACTCATAAAATATGAAAAGAACATCGAGAAATTGGCCTCTCCAACTCGTTAAAGCTATCGGAAGTGCTATCCCTCCTCTAGATTTTAATCTTTTTAGACCTGAGGGATTATTACACAAAAAGATCGAGTGCTTGTCTTGTTCGGCTCATTAAAACTATCAAAAATTCATCCCTTTCGTATTATTTTATAATTTTTCAGACTTAAGGGATTATATGACGAAAAAGGATTACTGGAGTTTCCTTTCCATCCCTTTTAAGACTCTAAAAGTGAAAAAGGACTGAGTTTTCTTTGTCGTTAAACTCGTTAAAACCAATTGCGACAAACTTGTCCATAAAGACAAGAACGAGTTTCACTATCGCTAGGCTCGTTAAAACATAGTGACGGGTTTTCCCAAAGGCCAAATTATAGAACAAGCATATGTTATCCTCCTCAAGCTTGATAAAAATAAAGAGGTACTGGTCAGCAATGACTGGGGAAAAATTGGGAAGAAAACTTGAAGAAACTTTATTGGTAGCAAGTCACTCTTGAACATGACACTTACACTCCATCACCATGATTGAGTCAGGTTGGGTTATTCCTTTCGCCGGTCATATTACCATTGGTCCTCCATACCATCCATTTTTGGGGTTAACGCTACTAATCCATTTCAGTGTTGCCGATATGTTCAAGAGAAGTCACTCAGAGAATTCACCAACCCATCTTGTGTCTCATCCACTGCAATACCTTACCCTTCATTCTTTCATGACTGCCACCCTGAACTATGTATCATCAGATCGTTTTCACCTCCACAAAGTCATTTGCTCCGTTCCATGTCATAGATGTGGGATTCATTAAGGCCCTCCTACGACGGGTCACTTCTTGTCGACATCAGCTCATTATCCAAGAAGTCGACCTAGGAA
>APFE031602562.1:0-29783 GCA_000404065.3 Pinus taeda
TCATAGATTTTTTAAATTAGCTTAGTAGTATTTATAGACCCTTTCATGCATTTAGAAAGGGTCGTAAAGTTTTGTATATGACTTAAACCCCGAAGTTGCACTATTGTACTTCAGGGATATTCTTTTATGAAACTGGACCAATTATTCTGAATTTAATGAGGAAGGTTTTTATACAAATGTGCACTACTGCCATTGTTTAAAAGCATTTCTGTGTTGAAGAAAGAATTTCAAATAGCGATTGATATTCGGATTGATTACAGCTCACATGGTACTATTATCTGCGTCTGAACTCATTCTCGTTATATGAATTGTCATTTGATCGCTCTTTGCTATTATCGCTTATATATATGTGTTTTAACAACATCCTTTATGCATCCCACTATTGGCTGTTTATAGCATGCTTTTCTTTCAATCGTATATGTATCGATGATATAAATGGTAAATGCAGTAATTTGTGCTAATCGCTTTCTTTAACTATTTAGATGAAGTAATCTTTAAATGATTGAATATCTATGTTTATTTTACAGAGTCATCTATATGCCTGTTAAATAGACAAAGATTATTAAACGCTGCATTTCAAATGAATAAGTTGTTCTCGGGATTAGTATTAGTTTTCTTATTTTTGTTAATAGAATAAGCTATCCGCCTATCATTAAAACAGACAACTCATCACTCATCCATCCCTTTTATTCATTATCGGGAAACTGGTCCCGTTATATCCAGTCGGAGCCACCATCCCAAACAGAAAAGGAGCTGTACTAAGGTCCGGACCGAGTGGTTATCCCCCAATATTGTTGCAGCGATTTTCGAGGCCTCAACACCTTCATATCTTCAGTCTTCTCCATACGTGTCTAACAGGTTCAATCCAATCTATGGTCGGGTGGTACATGGAAGTCCCTGACTTGGTTCTTATTTTCCGATGTTAAGATGATACATTTCCTTATTTTGATCTATGAGAATTTGTAGTATTATATTGGTGATATTATGGTTGAGTTTCCATGGTTTCTATGTTGGTTATTTTCTGGCTATATGCTAGTTATACGATGTGTAGCATCTATGGCTCTTGCCATGAATCATTTATTTATCGATTGATTGATGAATATATGGACTAATAAGCATTGTTGCAGCTATGTGGAGAGGGTATAGATCCTTCTTGGTGATTCTCAGAAGAATCTTAGACTATCATGATCAGATATGCATTCATGACCCGTGGCTTCTAAGTTTTCCATGTGTTTGACGAAATGTCTAGTGTGTTCTAGGCAATCTAGGTCAAGTTCTTGATTTGAGTTTTAATGTTTATCTTTTTCCTCATGTCAATAATGATTCTAGAAAGTCTCATACAGTTTGGGAAATGGTCAGGAGGTTGTCCTAGAATTATGACTCAGATCTCGAGACCACAACCTCTTAACTAGATATTTTGCATTACAATTGCATGGAAGCAGTGCCATGTGTGTGGTTAGAGCCCTATAATCACACCCTTTCCTTGTTGTGCATGTGGTTGTGGAAAAATATGTGAGAAAAGAAGGCCCAACTCAGATTTTGGTCACCTTGGGTGGTCCTTTGGTCCCTGAGTGTCCTGTAGCCCTCAATGATGTTTGTGAGAAGTCAGTTGTCAACGCCACTTTCATAACTAAAGCGTGGAGGTCGGGTCATGTCATAGTAAATCTTCATTTGATTTTTACCCTAGAAGGCTTGTGAATTAGGTAAATGTTGGAGGGGATGATTACTTGGCATTGGAAAAAATATTTGTTTGTTGAAATTATAGTGTTTGCACGGATAGTTTTTGTGTTTATATATGGTTGACAGTGTGATTTCATAAGTGATAAATATTGTTGTAACTTGTGTGCTTTTTATGGCTACCAATATATGTATGGTTTTATCTCACATGTATGTTAAGTCTTATATTGTGGTTATGGATGTTCATGCTCTGTATCCTATTATATAAAACTTTGTATTTATGCTTGAGAGGGTTTGTGTATGCTAAGCTACTTTGTTGCTCAGATTTTGTGAGAGAGGTTTTGATGTGTTATTGAGAGGTTGTATGCAGAGTTATATTGTAGTGATAAAGTTGTGTTTCTTATGTTGTTGACTATATTGTGTTCTATATTTAAAATGAATGAAATTGTGGCCCATAGAGTTTAAGGAGGTTGGGACCTCTAGCAAGTGGTGGTTTGTCGAGAAATGATTAATGGCTCCTTGCTACTAGTGGCCACCAAACAGTTTTTAGGGAGTTGAGGCTTGCTAAGTGGTGATGGCTAGCAAAATATGGTAGGGTATGTGGCTCCTAGACAGTAGTGGCCAGCTAAATTATGTAAAAAAAATTGTTGATGATAATAGAAGAAAAAGAGAAAATGCAGCAACAACAGGGTGGTTTTTCTCCCCTTGAGTGTTTCCACCAAAAATATGTGTGTTCTATGTGCATGTTCATTATGATGTTTATGTTGATTGTTTAATGTGTTTACATGCTCATATATAGTAATGATTTGTTATATATTGATTATTTAATAAGTTGGCATAAGAAGTTAAAATTTGTATAAGTGTTATCACTACTAGTTCACCCCCCCACTCTTAGTAGCGATCTTATTCCAACAATAAATGCAGAAAAAGTATGGTGCTCTTATAAAAAATGGAACCTAGACACTAGTGGGCCCTCCATTTGGAACCAAACCAATTGGATGCAAGTGGATCTTCAAGAAAAAGTGTAAATCAAATGGCTCGTTTGACAAGCACAAAGAAAGGCTCATGGAAAAAGGATTTGCATAGAAAGAAAGGGTCAATTATGAGGAATCATTTTCCCCCACAGCAAAAGGACCACCATACAGACTCTCTTTGCCTTGGCAACTCAAAATGGATGGAAATTCCATCAAATGGATGTAAAAATTGTTTTCTTGAAAGGGGATCTGAAAGAAAAAAAAAATTATATCTCAACCAAAAGGTTTTGTTGTGAAGGGACAAGAGCATAAAGTATGTAAACTCATCAAATCCTTGTATGGCCTAAAACATGCACCACAAGCCTGGCATGAAAAAATTATTGAGCATCTTCTGAAACTAAATTTGAAACACTTTAATCTTGATGATGCAACTTTATTTTTCAATAAAGTTGCAAAATTTGTTGTTTATCTTGCTTTATATGTATATGGTTTATTGATGACAGGGAACAATGAAAATTATATTGCATCCATTAAGAAAGAATTGAATAAAGGATTTCAAATGACACATTTGGGATATGTTCACTACTATTTGGGTATTGAAGTATCTCAACATTAGAAATTTATATTCCTCTCACAAAAGAATTAAATTGGAGATTTGTTGAACAAATTTGGTATGGTTGAATGCAATCCTTTGTCCACTCCAATGGAACAAAATTTAAAGCTCACATCTAAAGAAGGAAATGAATTTGAGGATGCAACTAAGTAAAGACAAGATGTAGGAATTCTTATCTACCTCACTACTATCATACGAGACATTTCATTTGTTGTTGGAATCCTTTCAAGGTTTGTGCAAAATCATTGTGAGGATCATTGGTCTGTTGCAAAAGGATTTCTAAAGTACTTGAAGGAAACTCAAGACTCTGGACTCAAATATACATAGGTGGATGACTTCAACTTGATTGGATATTCTAATTTAGACTTTGATGGAGATAAGGAAAATGGATTATCTACTTTAGGTTACATTATGAGTCTTGGATCAGGATCTGTCTGTTGGAGGTCATGCAAACAATCAGTTCCAACAAATTCCACAACAGAGACAGAATATGTGGAAGTTGCAGAAGAAACTAAAGAGATCATGTGGCTCAGGGTAATTCTTTAATATTTGCAGGAGAAACAAGTGCACTCTAATTCTCTTTCAATTGACAATACTTATATGATTAAATTGGCCAAGAATCCAAAATTCCATGGTCGAACCAAACATATCAATAGAAAGTATCATTTGATTTGGCATCATGTTGAGGCCAAGACCATTAACCTATGACATTGTTCCAAAAATGAGAAAATTGTAGACATCTTCACCAAAGTGCTTGGAAAAGAAAAGTTTGAAAGATTTACAATGATGCTTGGACTTGCAAACACCCCTTCAGATTAAGGGGGGGAATGTTGACACCTATTCCTCTAGGATTGGGAAAATATCTATAAATATGTAAATAGAAAATAAGAATATGGAGAGACCTTGGAATGTGAATCCCAAGGGTCACTATCCTAAGTTTATATATTGACATTCATCTTAATAGAAATTCATTCATTCAGGAGTTACCATACATCCAGGCCTAACAAATACTGCTTTGTTTGCCTTCTCAACCGCGTGAGGGCCAAATCATTTTTTAAGTAATGATAAAAGATTTTCATTAATAAAATTTTAGATTTCTATATGCAACTCTATTAAAAAAATCTTACTATAAATGTGCTCCCTGCATCTCAAAAGCATGTGAGGGCCATATCATTTTTTTAGTAATGATAAATGATTTTTCTAAAGGTTTTTCATTACTAAAACATTAGAATTCTAAATCTAACTTTATTAAAAATTATTATTGTACATGTGTTGTAATGAACCAAACTAAAATGACATGCACATAATCTAAGAAGGAAACTATGTTCTCAATGTTACATATCCGATGTATCAATCCCTACTATGGGATCATCACCAGAGTTTGAGTCCCTTGATGATGATCCCATAGAAGGGATCGAAACATTGAGCACGTAACATTCAAAACAAAGTTTCCTTCTCACAAATATTTACCATTGTGTATGGCTCTCTTCACAATGGACATAACCTCACCATATTCTATTTAGTGCTACTTTCATATTCCATTTAGTGTTGCTTTCAATTTTAAAACTATCAGAAATAATATGAAATGTAGTATGAATTTTAAATATTAATTAAATAAAATCATAATTCTTTTTTTGTTTGTTTATAGTCGATACTATGCATGAAAAATGCAGGACTAGAAGTTCATGCCCTAGTCTTTGGATGGAGTGGGATAGATACCATCAATAGAATGGATGAAGCGGCTTCGTTTCTAAAGCTACCTGAGTGCATGAATGAAGCCTATTGGATTATGAAATCAAACTAATAATTGAGAAAACAAAATATAAAGAGATAAGTAGGAAGTGAAACCAAGCATTACATCAACGGGTGGACTTTTAAAATAAAATATTTAAAAAAAGAAATACTTTTTATCTATCACTCGGAAGTTGAAACTTGAAACTTGAAGCTACCAACACCAACTACTACCTTCTTCATACACAAGAAAAACCAAGTTGAAACTGAGAAAAGCTCATCGAAGTGTTGGACTTAAATAACATTGTAATTTTGTGAAGTAAGAAAAGAAATCAGTAAGCACAAGGCTCAAAGACATCATAACCTTACTTCATCATTAATTTCCTACCTTACTACATAATATTTCAAACAATAAAATGAATAAACGAATCAGAAGTTAGAACAATCATTTATTCTTCAGACGTAGGGTTTGTGGAGTCATCTCTCTGCAAACTCCATATAGATCACTTTTTTATAATTTGTAATGCTTGTAGTAGCAGTTGGCACTCTATTGCCCATCAAAAATACTAAAATTTATGATGGTTTCACTGCAATTCATGAATAGCCTGCCCATAGGGCACATCCACACAAGAATCATCTATCTGCTTAGATAACGTGTTGTAGTTGACATTTGATTGGCAAGAGTTGATGACATAACTTGTATGAACCACATTAGTTGGTTTGAAACGTCGACCTAATCCTTCCTTACGATGTGATTAATCCGGAAGACCTCTCTCTAAATTGATGGATCACAACAATCTTAGATCTAACTTGTATGAAGTCATTTGACTAGACTCTTCTACACAATTTTCAAAGTGATTTATGTGCTAGTCTAGATTACAGACTTTTATACACTTAACAAAATATTGACAGATTATTAAAATTATTTCTTTTTTTTTAAATATAAAAATTTAATCTAACCTTTGTGATTGAAGAGTGATTTTGATATTTTATTTTATTTTCAAATGGTAAAATTTTGTTAGCCTTTTCGATTTTGAGTTGCAGGGTGTTGAAATTTTGAGGTCATTATAGTTCTTTTATGCAATGGATGTGTGAAGCTCATTAGCACACTAGGGTTTTTGGATGCCATATGGCTTTTAGAGGAGCTACCGGCCGCTAAAGATTTAAGGGTCTTGTCAAGCTCTTAACCGAAGGATGTTCCAAACTAGCACTTGAGAGAACGACATTTTTTACTTTTCAAAGGCCAACGATGTTGCAATGAAATGATAATTTAGTGATTGCAGCGCACTTTTTATACATTAGAAAATCTATCATAATTTAATTATGAAATCAATAGTAATAATTACTATTTCTAAATACATTATTTTACTAGACTTTTTCGTGTTTGGTTTATTATTAATTTTTTTATTTTAGTATCTATATTTTATTTAGCATGAAATGTAATAACAAATTGTAATTTATTTATTTATGGTTAGTATCGGCTAATTAAATGATAGTGTGTTATTTAATAAAATGAATAATAAAATAATTAAAATTATATTTTCTTAAGTAATTTATTAATCAATCAGTTTAGATTCATGTTAAGTAAGGATCTCACATGAACTGAGAGGAATTAAATTTCTTGATGTGTAAATTTTCTTAAAATGCAAAATACAATGTGTAATTTTTCATTGTTTAAATTGTATTTTTGAATGCTATATAGAGTATATATAAGATCAAATACAAATTTTAACCCACATTTTATTGACAACTCACATTGAATATTTTTTTATATACAACATTGAAATATTTATTTTTCTATATATAAATATATAAGTTGATATTTTAGTTAACATGATTTCAAAATGTTTATTTAATCTCGTGTTAAAATAATTTTGAAAAGCCTCCTTACTCACACATTTTTTTTACTTCTAATTAGTTTAGAGCATATTCATTTTTTTATTATAGCAGAAATTATTTTTCCATTTAGAGCATAATTTATTTTTACACATCCCCTCGTACTGGGTTGTAGAATAGGGCTTCCAGATTTTAATTTAATTATCAATTATTATTGGTTGGATAGTAGGGATTTAATCTCCATGGAATATTCTTGAATATTCTTAGTAGTATACATTAATCAAAAGTTAAAATTTGTGTCATTTGAATTGAGGTATGATTTTTTGTCCATGCGGTATTGATAAGTCATGGTATTGGCCCATGATATTTTAACAAATCATATTTACAAATTAAAAATATACATAGCAAAGTGATGGATAAGAATCTTGTTCCACGCTTTTTCAAATATATATATGTTTAAATTATACATTAATTATTTTTATAATAGTAATATAATTTAGTTATTTTTATGATTTTTGTAATTCCAGATGTATTATGAAATAAGTGATGTGATGTTCATTATGGATTGATGTCTATCTACATTTAATTTATGGTTGTGCTAGTTGTCATTTTTTTTTTTCGAGGAAAATCCATCACATCCCCATCAACCTAAAGGGATCACATTTTTTTTCAAGGAAAATCCAAGAAGATCAACCTTAATTTATGGTTGTGCTAGTTGTTGTCATTTTTTTTCCCGAGGAAAATCCATCCAATCCCCATCAACCTAAAGGGATCACATCTTTTTTTTCCAAGGAAAACCTAAGAAGACCATCACATCCCCATCAACCTAAAGGGATCACATCTTTTTTTCCAGGGAAAACCCAAGAAGACCATCACATCCCCATCAACCTAAAGGGATCACACCTCTTTTTTCCAAGGAAAATCCAAGAAGATCAATCATCCCTTTTTTTCCCGTGGAAAATCCATCACATCCCCATCAACCTAAAGGGATCACATCTTTTTTTTCCAAGGAAAATCCAAGAATATCAACCATCCCCTTTTTCCCCGAGGATAATCCATCACATCCCCATCAACCTAAAGGGATCACATCTTTTTTTCCAAGGAAAATCCAAGAAGATCATCACATCCCCATCAACCTAAAGGGATCACATCCTGTTTTTCCAAGGAAAATCCAAGAAGACCATCACATCCCCATCAACCTAAAGGGATCACATCTTTTTTTTTCCAAGAAAATCCAAGAAGACCATCACATCCCCATCAACCTAAAGGGATCACATCTTTTTTTTTTCCAAGGAAAATCCAAGAAGATCAACCATCCTTTTTTTCCCCCAAGGAAAATCCATCACATCCCCATCAACCTAAAGGGATCACATCTTTTTTTTCTTTTTTCCAAGGAAAATCCAGGAAGATCAACCTAAAGGGATCACATCCCCATCAATCTAAAGGGATAGCATCGAGGAGAATTGACCCCGTGATCTCTCATTAGCGAAGTACTTTAGCAAGAGGAACTCCACCAATTGAGCTAACCCTCAAGGTTAGTTTTCATTGTTATTATTATTATTAAAAGAGTTAATATATGAGTTAAACATATATATATTTGGAAAAACATGTAACAAGATTCTTAATCATGGAGATCCTTAACCTAACTTTGTTACAATACCTTGGGCCAATATCATGCTTATTGATACCATGTGCCTAAACAACCATAACTTGTTTCATCTATTTTTTATTTATTTAATTATTTATTTTTATTTTAATTACAATTTAATTAAAAGGGAAAAAGGGATATAACTACTTTTGATATAAATCTCAACCTTTGATTTGTGACTACTACTAAAAATATTCTAGAATATTTTGTGGATGTAAAATTCCTACCGTCCACCTAATAATTATTAATTAAACTAGTGAAGCATATAAATCAAATGGCTAGTAAAAATCCATATATCCATAATAAACATCTAATGATTTTACTTCATTATACATCTAATATTATTAAAATTAAAAAAATCATAAATCTAACTAAATATAACTTTATATTAAAGTATTATTATTATTATTATTAAAAGCATTAATATATAAGTTAAACGTATATACATTTAACAAAACATGAAACAAGATTCTTAATCGTGAAGATTTAGCCCCGCTTTACCATGAATATTCTTAATCTATAAATAGGCTTGGTTATAATACCATAGGCCAGTACCAGGGCTTATCAATACTACATCCTTAAAATCATAACTAACTTCACATGACACTTGTTCATATCACATTTTCTTAATCAATCAATTTAATTAAAAAGGAAAAAAGAGCATATAACACCCCTATTCCAAAATATAACTATCCAAAATAGACTATCGATGTAATTAATGGCATTGATTGGATTATATCTGTAACACCCATTTCCACCACATAGACCATCCCAAGGGCAGAAGATGTTGTTACTATTATTGACTCGACCTCCAATTTTCCTGTTATGGAAATGGGGTCTTAAATTTTCATCATTTTCAAACTCGTTGAAACTAAAAACTAGCACTGCCATTGTGTCTGACTTGGTGAGACCTTTCCAATGATATAAAATTGGTCAAAAAATGACTCCCATATCAAAATATATGGCCATTTAAAGCCTTATTATTAAACTCTATCCATGTCAGCATTATGCTACAACGTGGACCCCATGTGGTGCCCATGTGCCAACCCTCTATCCCTCGCTAGTGGTCCATGTCATCATTCATGATCCATGTGTCCATAAACTTTCCCATACATCATCAGTTCGTGGTCCCCACTCGTTAACCCCTCAGTATTGCAAATTGGTTGGGGACCTTTCCCGTGACACGCAATCTCATCCTCCTTTATACTTGGCAAATGTCACAAATACACAAAGTGTTAAGTCTTGTGAAAGTGTTGACAATGGTGGAAATATGTCAACCAAGGAGGTCTCCCTGACGTGAAGTCCAAATTAGACCTCACACCATTTGGAGTGGGAGCCCCAACTAGAAATACGGTTGGTTGTCATTTTCCATAGGGATTTCCCTTGGCTGCAATCATTAACATAAAAGGTTATACAAGATTATTTGAAACAAGTAAGTAAGAGGACACTATGAGGCATACAATTACAACATATACAAGGTACTTTCACAACAGGGAGAAAGAGAGTGAGCCTCTAGAAGAAAAGTAATAGTACTATCCTAAAAGAGACACACAAGAGCATAAGAGGATCGTTATTTAACCTATAAAGTAGTTCATGAGACAACCACTATCATAAAACCAAATACAACACACCTTCAACAAGATAAGTACCAAAGCCACCGAAATAGTTCAATTTCCTTAGTAAATATGAATGAAACAGATATCGCAAACATCTAAAGAATAGTCCTAAGACATTTGCGATACATGCATGAAAATGTGTTGGCTCATCGAGCTTCATATATTAAGTGGAAGTGCCAAGATATACAAGTACAATGTTGTCACTCTAGCCCCAATAGTGGAACATTAATTCATCACTTGCTTCTCCATAGAAATATCTTCTCTCATATGCCAAACTAGAGAAGCCAAAGTGAAAGTTAGTCCTAAAAGTCCTCTTGCTTGAGTTATGAGGGTGTATTTATAACAAATGAGGTGACTCTTCACCTCCCATGTGACTCTTGAACTCCCTCATGACTCTTGAGCTTCTACAATGAATTTTTGAATTCTTACATGACCTTTGAGATTCTAAATGACTTTAGAACTCAATAGTGACTCTTAGTATTCCTTGTGGGTTTTATAGACATATTTGGGCACTGCAACCCCAATCTCATATGTCCATAAACCAAGGGCTTCTAAGCCCCTAAAAGTGTTGTTTCATACCCTAAAGGAGCAAGGTCAGCTGATTACATCATCTCCAAAAGTTCTCCCTGAAAAACTACTCAGAACTGGTCAAAACAAGGCCATACAGATTGCTCAGTGCTAAGGGTGTGATGCGTATTGAAAAGCCCTTCTTTAGGGTGCAATGAGCGAGAGCAAACAAATGGTAGAGGCAGTTGGCTAGGTGGAAACCCAGAGAATCTTCTTGAAACTACCCATTTGACACTTGCCTCTGTGAATTCGCCCAGGGATGAGTAAGAGATCATGAAATATCCAAGTGGAACCAAGAACTATCAGAGAGATTACACTAATCAAAATCCCAGAAGTTGACTCACCCGCCTGTAAACATCTATATATGGATCCCTCATCCTAGAGATCTGGAGGCTGGAATTTTGTATCTTGTAAGGAAGTGTTGTTGGTTTCTCTGTGGAACATCATAGTGTTGGGTGATCTAGCTTTTCATGAGGTGAAGAGGGATTTCATGCTGAGAGGATGGCGTTGGGTCAGATCAATGGGTTGTAATCCTCTCTTCTACTGCTTCTATCAATAAAGCTATTTGAGTTTTCTTCCATATTCTTGTATGTCTCTAAATATTGTAATGATATATGCATTTGTATGGTTAATATATATATATATATATATATATATAATATATATATATATATATATATATATATAATATATATATATATATATATATATATATATATGATCCTATATTGTTTATGATTATAGATCTCTATGCTTTGATGGTATTATGCTGCTTTGACTCTATAGGTGTTCTTTGAAGTAGGACAAGTGAGGAATGAGTGGCAAAGATCTGTTAAAGGGGAGGGGGAACAAGCAAGGAGCCAAGCGAAAGACTGAGGTTGGTACTCTCTGCTTCTCTCTCATCTATCTCTCATAAAGGAAACACAAGCGACTTTAGTTTGTTTGTTTCTAAGATAGCTACCCATCTTAGTGGGACTAGTAGCTCTTAATGGGCACTAGTTTTCCCGATAACAAAATGGTGACTCCACTGGGGAGCGAATAGCTTGTTTGCTTGTTTCTAGTTTGTTTGCTTTATAAACTATAGATGGAGCCTGAAGTTAAGCCAACTAGCCTTCGAACTTCTTTTGATATGCAACTGCAAAGTAGATCAACACCGCTTCCGTCAATCTCCGAGTTAGTTTATGAACTAAACATCTAACTTGCAAACATCCTAAGTGCCCTGGTGGTAGCTCAAGTAACCTCATTATATCAGCCCCTATGAGTTTGTGTTTACTGACTATCATTAGCTCAGCCTAAATCCCTAACCTAAGTTGCAAATTGTGAGCAAAAAACCAAGCCCAGTCTCATCCCTGGACATTGCACTGTCTCTCATTGGCAGTATGGATGCATCGCACCTCCCGTGTGTTGTAGGTGAGATGCATCCATGTTTCCCTGTGTTACAGGTGCGATGATCATATAAGACTGTTTCTACCTCCAGATTTTGGTTTTTTTCTTCATTGTCTTCAACTTTATTTAGTAGTTTTTCTGTCTGTGATCAGTATATCACTGTTGAAACTCCCTTTATTTGCATTATTCAGCCTCCATTGATAAATAATTGTGAATGATTTTATGTATTTTTTGTCATTTACAATTCTCCTTGGCAAACAGTAGCTTAATCGAACTATCCCCTTTTGATTTGAAAGTGTCGCAAGTGTCGTTTTCAGTCAAAGAAAATATTCTTCCTCTTTTTGATAGTCGATTACACTTTTGCCGTTGTATTTGATTTGAATTAATAGTACTTCAAGTGTCGAAAGTAGTTTTCAACTCAAAATCGCAAAGTGTCGTCTTAGTCTTCCTTTTGTTTTTTGAAAAGAAAATTGTTAGTATTGTCGCTTTGAAAGAAAGATATTTCAAATCTGTACTTAGCATTCTTTTTTTCATTCACACATTAAGAAAGTGGAAAACAAATACATGCATGTGTATTTGCATTTACACTGCTTGTGGAAATTGATTTAGGACAGTGCATCTAAGTGTGTGCTCTCTGCTCTATGTTGAAAGAATTTCACTTCTCTTTCCTTAGTAGCTAGGATTTTCATTGCAAAAAGAGAAATAAATGATTGTTTATCATATTAGATTGTATATTTAGGAATTGTATATCTACATCACTTAGTGAACCTTAAAGGAAAACTTCTTAAGAAAGATCAACTGTAAAATAAATTTCAATGAACATAAAAAACGCTTTGGAACCTAACTCACAACATTTAGAAGTCTAGGATAGAGACATATTCCGGTGTCCTAAAGCCTGGTAACTATCGCTTTCATCGTAGGTTGGGTCGTTCCTCGTCTTTGAGACGACAAGTTCTAATACGGACTTGTGCTCCCATGTACCATCAAGTATATATTGGGAGACCACAATAGGCTATATCCTTTATCCTTAGGAAGCCGTGTTTGCTGCCCTATCCATCGCAATGCACTGAACACAGCATTCGAGAAGATTGACTGTTGTACCGTAAAAAGTATTCTATAGTTTTGAAATTGGTTTGGTAATCCCTCTATCTAGATTTTCAGAGTTGTCACTTTCGTTTCTTTTTAGACTCCTTAAAAGAAAAGGTCCATCTGAGCACTTGTCACTTCAAGCTCGTTAAAAATCGAAGGCGACTAGAGTCATCTTTTGCTTTTTCTCGACTCTTAAAAATTGAAAAAGAAAGTTGTGTCAAATCATCATAAAATTTATTTTAATCAGAATAACATCACTGCTCCCTCATTGGTCTTAGTTTGAGAAAATGGAGTCCAACAATCAAGGATTTCCCCTTGGGGGGAATCCTAGTCCTTTCTCCTCTTGGGGAGATGTTGGTGCACCTCATATGGCCACATTATCCCTTCCAGGATTGACAATTGGCCTGCCAGTATGGCTTTTCTCGGCCTCTGTCGTACAAAACATCGTGTTTCCTGAGCAATCAAATCAGCAACCAGATGATACAAGAGTTACCCCCCAACCTTCTACTTCGTTTGTTTCTCCCTCTCCTTCTTCCTCTTCGCTTGGTGAAGGTAGTAAAACTAAAAATCAAGTAACTGAGAAGAAGAAGAAGAAGAAGCCAATGGCAAAAGGGGGCAACCAAGCATTGTCTAGCGAAAATCCACACACTGCACCGTCCAAACCTAAATCTCCATGTGTCATTTGCAAATGGGACCACTATCATCAAGATTGTCCTTACATCCCACGGATCTTAAGGGACTGGTCTCCCCTCTTGCACAATCTGGTGTCGTCAAGCTCTGACGATCATGTTGAGAGTACACCGTCAACTAGTGAAAATGAAGTCAATGGAAAGAAAGGAAAATCTAAATTTCCTTGTAGACTGTGTGAAGGCGATCATGCCATCAACCATTGTCCCTTCCTAGATGAAGCTAAAAGAGACTTGGATAACCGTCCTGCTTCACCGCTACGACTTCCTCCTAGATACAAGAAACTCTTGCTGAGTCCATCACTAGTTGAAAATCCAACTGACACACCTTTATGGTTGGTCGAAGCATCTAACATTGAAGATAAACCCTCTAAGTCCACACAGGACAAAATTCAACAGGTCGAGACGGCAGTCGACCCTCCAGAAGGTCTACCTTCAAATGATACAGTCACCAAAGAGAACGAGAACGATACCGTTCAATTTCTTTTCATAAACACAGAATCCGATGAACATGGGGGAAATATACCCATTCCTTTGTCGCAGGAAGGAATTTTGTCAGAGATTTACTTGGCCATTTATTCAGTCCCTCTTCCAAGAAATCTAGTCGTTTCCTTCGATTGGAATCTACTAGGTAGACCCCGCCTACCATCTAATGTATCATTCTGAATCATAGTACAAGCTTGCAGAATGATAATGTTTGGTACTATTATAGATGAAGGGTCTTCTATGAGTATCCTTTCCTCAACTGCTTGGAAAACGCTTGGTTCGCCATCGCTTCTGCCTGAGATTCAAAATCTGACAGGCTTCTAACTATCCAGGTGGATGTTGGTGGCCACCCACCTATCCCATTTGGACACAGTTGGGTATCAAAGATTCTGAGCTGCATCTGGTACTCAAATACCATGGCTGCCTACACAGATACATACGAAGAGATGGAGTTCTTGAACATCTCCTCACTCGGCACAGCATAACGATACGCTGTCAAAATCGAGCAAAAGTTCAAATAGAAGAAGCGAGACTTTGGATCTGCAAATTCGAAGCCCAAAGGACAAAGCCAAGGCAGGGTGACCCAAGACAACCCGTCAAAGCACAAGAAAAGAACAACACCACAAAGCCGAAGAAGGACACAAGAAAGTGGTGTGAGTTCCACAAGAGTCCCACTCATAACACAAGTGAGTGTCGGACCAAGCAGTCGCTGGTGGCCGAGTTGAAGGCTTCCGAATCAAATGCATGTTCCGACCCTGAGCCAAAACCTGACAAGGGGAATGGCAAAGGGAAGCAGATCATTGATGCAGATCCCAGCACCACTGTTGCCACTGCCAAGATCCAGAAGAATGAGCCCGAAGAGCCAGAGGAGGGGGAACGTCTTTTCCATTCACAGATGTGGGTGAAGGGTTCACCGCTACAATTCATTGTCGACAGTGGCAGCCAAAAGAACCTTATTTTAGCAGAGGTCATGAAGCGGTTGGGCCTACCGACAACACCACACCCACAGCCGTACAGTATCGGGTGGCTTCATGAAGGATGAGATCTCAAATTTCGCCAGCAGTGCCGCCTTGCCTACAGCATCAAGCCCTTCACAGACGAGGTATTGTGTGATGTTACACCTCTGGATGTTTGTGATGTACTATTAGGCCAGCCATACTTGTGGAGGCAACATGTTGTATGAGTCAAGGCCTCGTGTTGTCATTATTTCTTTGAATAATTCATTATACAGGATACCAGAGGTAGTCCCACCTACCGCCACCTCTTTAATCACTGCTAAGAAAGGCAGCAAGCTCATATCATAGACTAGGAAATTCATCTGTATGGTTCACTCCCAAAGTAAGGGGAAGATCGTTGCTACATCCATGACCCCCACGCAGGGTTCCTCTACGCAGCAGCAGCAGAAAAGGAATACAGTGATGATAGAACACAGGAACAACTTCTCCTCACCCACAGGGGTACCACACAAGCTTCAAGTGGGCAACAAAGTCTGGTTGCATCTGCAGAGAGAATGCCTTACTAGAACCCATCAGAAACTCAGACCACTCCGACATGGTCCTTACAGTAGTACCATGGCTATGGGGAATAATGCTTTGGAGCACATCATTCCTCCATTCCTTCGGCTGCACCAAGTGTTCAATGTGGACCATCGTCGACCATGCTTCCCACCATTACTGGACACATCAGAGATTGCAGGACAAGTTCAGCAGATGGAGGAACTCAACGTAATGGGGACCATTGCTTCCTAACGAGGGAGGAATGATCCAGATGGATGTTGGTGGCCACCCACCTATCCCATTTGGACCCCCACAACTGTCTCTTTCAGTTTTTCAGTTTCTGTAATTGTAGCACAATTTACTATTTTTAGCAGTTTTTTCGAGTCCTGAACTTCCGGAGCCGTTTTGAGGCCCTAAACGATGTTTTTTGGGAAACCTGAGGGCAACATGGGTCCATGGACCGATGTTTCCTTATGCAAATTGGTAGTTCTCAGATAGATCTTTCTAACGAGCTATCATACGCGTCAAACAGAGATCGTATGCCAAAGTTACGACCCGGGAAATTGATGTACCAATTTACCCAAAACGGGGCCCACAATTTGGCGTTTCATCTTCTAAGGGTCGGTTTTGGAATGTGAAGGGTTTTCCATTGTTTCTAAATAATAAATAGGCCTTCGAGCCTCATTGTAACACAAGTTCCGAACAGTTCAGAGACATGTAGCCGCACATCTCTTCTCAGAGATAAGCTACCATCGTCCTAGCTGGTTTATTCCAATTCTGGTTGTAAGCATATTTTGGTATTTTCCATTAATGAAATGAAGTGTTATTTCCGCTGCACCTCTTTATTTATGGTTATCGAATCTCTGTATTTATGGTTATCTCTGTAATCTATTGCGTTCCTATTTAAATCCGGATCACACAACCTCCTACAACTACTTATGACTTTGCCACATTAATAGCTGACAGAATGCATGAGAAGTTCACAAGAATGGGAAATTAAATGGTTTTCAAGTACTCCTCAGTTCTATACCACATTATTTTATATTATCAATTATAGAAATTCCCATTCACCCTCCAAAAGATGGACACCAAGGGTTAGCCCAAGTCAGTCATTTTTTGGATCCCATTGATCCACCAGTACTAGTATCCATACTCTTACTCTGATTTTATTGATTTATTTGTACACCCATTCATGACAATGTTGACTGCAAGCCCTCCTCCAAGGATCAATCCAGAAATAAAAAGAGTCCTCCAATTATCTAAACAAACCAAAGTTGGTGACTTGTACCTTTACTAGAACAACACAGAGATCAGGATTTATGGTTGCATGCTACCACCATACAAGCTACCAAGGTAGCTCCCAATGAGGTCATTTGGATTAGAATACTAGAGGCAAATTATCAATGCAGATGGAATAAACTTTGTCAATGCCAAGAAGAAGGCCAATTTCAAAATAAAAGAACAACTAGGCCCCTTCATATGCAATTCTGGAGAGGTTGGCCAAGAGGCAAACTGAATACTACAAAGGATGAAGTTCCAAAGAAGTTTTGTCCAGAGATATGATACTTTGGAATTCATCACAAAGAAGAGACAAAAGGTCAAGTTAGGACCTTTCATTCACCATCCCATACCTGAGATAGAAGCTTATGAAAATCAAATAGAATGGGTGGAAGGTACCCTAGCAGACTAGAACAGTACCAAAGCAGATATTAAGAATGCTCTTATTAATTTACAAAAGCAGCTTGATGATAGCACTTTTCTGCAAGTACCAGAAAAACTAGAAACTACCATGAGCACTCCTCCATCATGCAGAGTCCTGAAAATGAGGAGAAGGCCCCAAAAAGAAACAGAGAAGGAGATTCCACCTCAGGGATGGCCACCTCTTAGTTACAGTAGGAATCAAACAAGAGGCAAAGGCTAAATCCAGCCTCTGAGCAAGAATACACTGAAGGCTTAGCTGAGATCACCAATATAGAAGCATAAAGAAGTAGGCCTACCACTCCATCTAGAGGCATACAAGATCCTTCCACTTCACAAACATAGATGTTGGAAAGGAAACTCAGTGTGGATGTATCTTCCTTCAGAATGCCTATAGACAAAGACCAAAACATAAAGGAAATATATAAAGAAATCAAGGCTAGAAATGAGAGCATCAAAGCCCAATCTTATGCTCAATACCTGAAGTCACCCCCTACCAATCAAACAAGGCTAATGTTAGCCTTTGGCATTAAAGAGGGGAAGCTGTAGGTGACCTTTTTGAAACCTACAAGTCAACGGCCAAGAACAACCTCAGATTTGAAGAAAATATATTTTGATGTGTTGGCAAAGGGATATCCATCCCATAGAACAGATTGAGCTACACAAGAAAACAAGGGATATGATATAATCCACTTTGACTAGAAAGGCCATAGCTGCCCACCAGCTACAGAATTCTTTGAACAATATCTTGACTCAATTCCAGTTAGATAAGGCCTCCTCACAGGACAAGGACACTAGGATCAAGTCCTTAGAGGACTTAGTAATTGAATTAGGACATGATCCCAAGGATATAAAAGCTAAATAACACCTTATTAGAAAGAAGAATGATGACATAACTGCATTGGAAAAAAAATTAAAGATACCTCAACTACTTCATCCACAAATAGTAGATGTCTTGGAAGCCCAGCAAGGAGATGAAGAGCTCATGTACTTGGTCCTAAAGCAGAATGACCAACTCAAGGAGACAGTGAAGTAGTTGATCATTTTAATTCAATCGAAGCAAAGTGACTTGGCCACAATTTCTAGAACTATCATCCCCATGGTATCTATAGCAGTTCCTTCTACACTGGCAGCATCATTGGCACCCGCAGCTCCACCTGCAACATCATTTCCAATAACAACAGTATCTACTACAACAGCAGGAGCACCAGGGGACAAAGCAGCAGAACTTGCGAAAGCCATGGAAGATATGCCTATCTAAGCTACAAACATGAAAATATTGAAGGAAAGGTGGAAAGTTTGGAAACCGACTACAAACTTGCCTAACTCAAGCAGAAAGAGGAAACACAAAGGGCCCAGAGAATGGATGAGAGGATCAAAATCCTAGAAAAGGATTTGACACTTGAGAAGCCACTTGGACAAACCAAGGAAATACTGTGGGCCAATATCATTGAATCTATCAATGATATTTGGCCATCAATCCAAGTTATTTTTGAGCAAACAGAGCTTTTAAAGATAGCTACTGAAGCTATCTAGAAAGTGAGGGAGGAATTGGGAAATAAGCCTGAGGATGCAAATAGACTCATCCATTTCCTTAATAAAAAAAACAAATATGAGCTACAGGAGTTGAACATTGAAGACAAAACTACCACCATTTTAGAAATAAGGAAGGTTATTTCCAAAATGAACCTTATGCTTAATATGGAAGAAATGTGCTACAATATGCAGGTAGCCATGGATAGGTTCATGGGTAAATTTCAGATTTTGAGGGAGAAAGGTCTGCCCAATCCTATGGTCATCAATGAAAAACTCATGACACAGTAAGACTATGGGGATAGACCTAGAAAATTGGCTAATGATCAAGCCAGTTCCTCATCCATTAAAGCCTTGCCAACAGGCAAAGTATTATATGACACATTTGAGAACTTGTTTTTCCTTGAGAATGAGGTAAAACATATGTTCCTCACTAAGCCCAATTTTGCGAAGTATATTGAGGCTGATGAGATTTACAGGAGGATGATAAATGTGAAATTAGTAGATGCAGAATGGTGGCAAACTGTAACTAACTTACTGTGATAAATTAACAACTAAAAGTTACCACACATTAAATATGAAGGCAACAGGATGAAATAGGTAAAAACAACACAATAGGGTCAAAAAGTAGGAGGGTCAAAGAGTATCAGATGAAATATCAAGGTAGAGAAGACTGCAGTATGGCAAAACTATCTACCAGCATAAAGGGCTACATCTCAACCATAAAGGCCATCACAACCATAATTAAAGGGACAACAAGAAACAGTTCATTAGCTGTCTCTATCTTCTTGCTAGCAGATATTTGTATTTCCTAGAATAAATCTCAAGTTGTTTTGAGATATTTCGTAATACATTTTTTTATAAATACTTCACAATTCGAAGTATGTTGGGTGGATTCTGAACATTTCTATAGACTTTTTCTCTCGAATCAGAAATTCTATTGTATCAATGACTGGATTTGATTGCTGGATCAAGGAATAAAGATCAAACATTTTATAGGATTCTTGTGTAAAGTGAAATAAAAATAAGTATTCTCTCATATTCAATGTTTTTTTCTTTCAAGTTTTTCATAATCTTTATGTATCTCTAAAATATTAATGTTATAACATGGAATGATATTTCAAAAATTGTTTAAATGAACTTTGTCTTGACTGTTATGCATTATTATATGTTTTCTTCACAAATCTAAGTTAAGGAATTCTTGATTGCTCCTTAGATTAGGTGATTTTTTGTGATCAGTAGCAAAGGA
The DNA here is from genome assembly GCA_000404065.3 of Pinus taeda. Taxonomy (NCBI): domain Eukaryota; kingdom Viridiplantae; phylum Streptophyta; class Pinopsida; order Pinales; family Pinaceae; genus Pinus; species Pinus taeda. Next base: position 20,286 of record APFE031602562.1, read on the forward strand.
TTCTTAATTGCCCTTTGTTGATGATTATCATCTATTCTCCATTATGGTCCTACCCTAAGGATTCTTGAGTGCCATTTTACCTTGGTTGGAGTTATTTCCCCCATTACGCCTAAAGATTTGCATTTTTCTCTGCTAGCCTACCCTGTGAACATTCCCTTAAATGAATTGGTCCAGTCTTGCTATCCATTTGTTGACTCCATAGCCCAATGGCTTGAAGACCTAGCTCTATCCATCTGCTTTAATAATTCCACCACCCAACCTTCAAAACAAAACCAAAACCCCAATGAACCCTAAGAGCTAGCCTAAAATCCCATAAGGAACAAAGCTAAATTATATAGAGAGAGCCCTCTCTGAGTCATAGGTTGACTAGAGCCTAAACTTAAAAGACTGGTTTGTGGTTACCTTGGTTTCTTCCTTCTTCTAATAACTTTTAAGGAAAATTCTGAGTGATAACACTAATAATTTCACAAATCTAATTTCTAAATGGAAAGTGAATACTGGGCCAAATGTATAAATGATAGACATCGGGTCCCTAGAGTCTAAAAATGGGTTGGTGTAGTAATTCGAGGAGGTGGCAGAGTTGGAGCAGATGCTATGAAAATGGGAACTCCATAGGTGTAGTTGGTTAGGAAGGCACATGGACCTCCTCCTAAGTTTTATCATGACATAGAGAAAGTTATTTATAAATAAGCTCGAAGGTACATAGTTGTTGTAGAGTGGGATATATAAGACATAGTTTGAGAAGTATTAATGTCAACTATCCGTGATGACATGGTTTACAAGGATCCCATGGTAAAAGTAGGTCTAGTCTAGAACCTACTCAAAAGATGTCTTGAGCTAGTGAAGAGCAAATGAGAATTAGAAAAATTTAGGAAAATGGTAAAACAATGTGCCAAGGAACCAAAAGTAGCTATTATGTGACCATCACCACATGTAGTAAATTAGGTAGCCTATAGGAAGAGGATGAGTAAGGAATATAGGTTTAGTGCAAAGGTGGGAGAATATGAAATGGACAAGATTGTATTGGACTTGGGGTCAAATGTAAATATATTTCCAAAGGGTACATGGCAAATGATGGAAAAACCAAAGTTAGCATGGTCTCCCATTCAACTAAGATTATCTAATAAACATCATATATTCCCCATAGATAGGTTGACGGGGGTACCATTAGATATTAATGGTGTTATGAGTACTAATGACTTCAAAGTTATATAAATCAATGATGACACTGATCCATACCCAGTGACGTTTGGGATCTATTTGAATTTTGATAATCAAGTGATTATTAATTTGAAGAAGAGACAAATGATCTTTGAATTTTGGGACATTCTAGTTACAAAACCCCCAGATCCACGAGAAGGAGATTCATATACTGAACCCATTAAAGGTTAACCAAGTAGTGAATAATTAAATAATATTTACAATGTGACAACACACTGAGAGGATTATGTTAACCTTACCATAGATGGAGTGTTGAGTCCGTGTAGTCTCAAGTCATGTACAACTGATTCAAAGGAGGCACCAGAAAACTGGAAGAACAGGTTGCATGAGATCAACACTTGGAGCTGAACAAAAACTACTAAAGTAGTGCTCTAGATAGGGACTGAGGTGCATAATCCCCCCCGCCCCACCCACTTCGATGAAGTATCTAAGGTGATTATTTTTATGCCATAGTTTGAGTATCAAATACCTGAGCATATCATGATTCTCGTGTTAGGTGTTGTGCTATATGCAACCCCAACCAGATGGTGGAAAACACACAAGAACCAAGTTCTAGGATGGAAACAATGCATGAAGTTAATGTGTGTCATATTTGGGGCCAATTTTGGGGTCCCTATGGAGAAATATTCAACCATGGTGTGCCCAAGGATGCACTTAAGGTAGTGTGTTGCTGCATGTACTAGAGAATGACCGCCACAACAGGAGTGGATACATACTTTTGTACATACTATGGACAATATTCCTACAAATTGGTATATTAAGATGGAGGTGCTCTAAGGAGCAAAGGATTGGAATGAGATGGTGTAGAGATTTAAATCTACCATCAGTTTTGAGGAAAAATATCAAACACTTGATGAGGTTTTGAAAGTGTTGTGACAAAAAAAAATTCACCATTGGAGAATCGATAGTGCTAGAAATTATACTTCTATGCCCTATGCATAAGAATTTGAAATAGATACAAGAGTTAATTGAGTGTTAAAATATTGTATAATATGAAAAACATGATGACGATCCTAAGAATATACAAATTATATAGGTTCAAGGGGAGTGTGGAGTAGGTGGACTAGAGTTGCACTCCATTGAGGAAGTGCTTCCTATCAAAACCTGGAAAGTAAACATTGTGATAGAGGAAATTCCCAAGGTGCCTCTCATAGGGGATTATATGGATAATGAAATAATAGAGAAGGTTGCAGATCGATTGGGTGAGTAACATGAATTGTTCCCCAACACGTTCGAGAAAATGAAATGGATTGCCAAAGAATTGTGTGAGATGAGAATGCCATTGAAGTTCGATGCCAAACCTTACAACTTGAATCTAATTTACAAAGAAAGAGTTAAGCAAGAGTTGGATAACATGTTGCAAGAAGGAATTATTAACCCTTTGGAAGAGTTCGAGTTGAAAATCCCAATTGTGGTAAAGTATAATAATATGGGGAGAATCATAATTTGTGTAAGCATGCAAATGATTATCGATATAGGAATAAGATCATGAAGAGGACTCCACCCTTGTGTACATAAATAAATTGTGTTCATAGTAGCTTGAAGTTATTTTTTTTTTTGTTTCTTATAGGTAATAAGTAGTTGTAATCATTGTTGGATATGCAAGTAAAGGGTATTAAATAAATACAAAGTACATTTTTCTTACGGACCTATGTGCAATATTGCATACTAGGAGGCGTTCCATACTATGGTAGGGTTAAACTAGACAAGACATAGTGTTGTGGGTAGTCTAGTCAAAGAAGAATCATACAAAGGGATTGGGTGATTAAGCGAGAAATAATATTTTAATATGCTAACATCATATGATATACTTATTTAGCTAAAGGCTCAGGAAATAGTTAGGTTGATAGTAAACCATGTGATGAGAAACACATGAGAAGGTGCAGGAATGAACATCCTCAGTATGGTGATGATGACTAAAATTAAAGAAAGAAGATTCCATTATCACCAAATCATATTTTTGCAGTAGAAGAGGGCCCACAAAATTCCAATATGGCCCATTTGGCATCAAGATAAGATGATAAAAAGAGAACAAAAATAAGGTGTGAAAGAATTAGTATGAATATGAAAGGTGAAACGTGTAGGCCATCATGTTGAATTGAAATGAAGAAGAGTTTCACACACGTTCCACCTAGAGGTACAAAAATATGAATCTACAAGTAATAATGAAGAAACCGATGTAAATATGATCCATGAGAAGGATCAAAGGATGTGAGGGATTATGAAACACCACCCAAGAGAGGAGAGTTAATAGAGGATCCAATAGAAGAGATTTCAAATCTTATGAGTGTGCAGAGAAATAGAGTAGCCCGTGACAAGAAAAGGCAACACAAAAATGGTGCCAAGCATATCTTATAACACCCCTCCCTTTTGTACTACATTATTGTAATCCTAAGCTAAGTTAAAACTAGGTGTGATATCCTCCCTTGTGTGTTAAGTTTTTATAAACCTAAGCTAAGGAAAGCTAGGTTTGATACCATCCTTTGTGGGTTAAACTATTCTAAACCTAAGCTGAGGAAAGCTAGGTGATATATAATATGAAAATCAAATGTGTTATTAAATAATTATTAAAATAAATCACTTGGTGGGTGGAGCACCAAGAGAGAGGAGATGCTTGCCAAATCCCATGAGGAATGGGATAGAGATGAATCATTCATGATAAGCTTCTAGATGTGATTCTGGATAAGCTTGGATGGATTAGATATCCACTGGATGGATGGGAGATAAAGATCCATCGTACATAAAAGCTTCGCGGGAGATAAAGGAAAGCTTTTATGTGGAAAATCATTGTGGGAGATAAAGATGAGATTTTTCGAATAAGACCTAAGAAAATGGAAAAATCCATAAAGTAGGACACCTATAATGGTAACTAAATCATGAAAGCGGGTATTAAATACCCAGTGCATCGATCAATTAAGGACAATTGATCCTTGGCAAGATCTTCGTCTTGGGGGAATCAGAGGTGATTCATGGCTGGGTGGTGGTGCTCCTCCCTCCAAGTGAGGTTTTAGTTGTTGCTAGATGCGTGGAATTTTTAGTATGATGATTCTTACTCTCTCTCTCTCTCTGTTATAGTTGCAGGTTTTTATGTGAATATTTTCTTAACTTTCTTCGCCAGGGGAATGTTGCGTGATTTCTTATGCTTATGTGTTAATAGATTTAATGGTATTTTCCTCTATTCTTATGAGATTCATTAGCATGGTATCGGTTATATATTCATCCTTACTTATTATAGTTAAATCATTTAGCTGAGATACACGGATGGTTAATTTCGTATCTCTATATTTATTTGCTATAGTTTGAATGGTTAAATCATTGAGCTCGAGAGTATAAAAGTTGTTTTGTGGGTGTCTATGGAAACAATTTTATGCATGTAACTTTTTAGTAATGAAATAGTCGTTGAATCTAAACTTGGACCTTATTGAAGGTTCTCAAGGAAAACAGAATGTCTCTAACTTATGGGATAATTTTTATAGATTAAGACTTTGGTGCATGTGAACAATTATAGAGTAATGTTGTTAGTTGTATAATGATGTAGTATTGGTTATACCCCGCATGAGCTATATCAATAATATTCTTCGTAGGAATATTAGATGCAATAGACCCAAAGTAATGTCTTATTAAGTGTTAGTGAGGGGATTGCCAAAGAGTTTAATGGTTGTATGTATTTTTCCTTCCAAATGTAAAAGGTTAAATTGAATTATCAAACTCAGACAACTGGTTCAAAATGTTCTCACCCTGGTACTAGTTGGGGAACAATGTAGGTATTTTTTCATGTGCATGATAAACAATATAGAAGTAGCTTTTCATGATCGTGGTAGCAAAAGTATATGTAAGAAAAGGTTATTTCACTGTTGCATGAAGAGATTAAAGATATTGTAAGGGTTGCATGTCAAGAGAGCAGGTGATTTTACACCCAGTGTATATGAATATCTACCTTGATCTTTCATTGTAATTATGATTCTTGGATCACTAAATTTGTGATGGCTGTGAACTCTTAACTGTAAGTAAGACAAAAAATTTAAATTTATGGGGTCTAAAGGTTGTTTTTCCTAGGTAGGTTAAAGGGGTTCATTACAAATGGTATCGGAGTGATAGGTTCAAACACTGAGGCCTATGGACTCATCCACCTCCATATAGTTTCATTGACAATCTTCATTATAAACTCCTGTAAGAAAAATAACCCAAAAATTGTTAGAGGGTGAATCAATAACAAGGTTGTTGAAGGATCAATAACATGTTAACATTTCAAAGGGATTTAAAAATAATGGGGTTTTGATGCCTACAGTCCTTATAAAATAATGGTTTAATTGATTAAGTTGTGGTATATACTTCAACATGCGAAGATAAAAATTGAATATGCATGTATGGTTCGATGTGTTTGGATCGAGGTTGTAGGATTAGCTTTGATGTTAGCCGAAGAGACATGTAGTGAATAGCATTAGTTACCCCTTGTGGCTTACCGCTGGATTAGCAGGAGTTAAGCTATAAATCAGCCCATTGTTGGGAAATAAGGTTAATTTAAGAATAAATATTTAAAATGTGTATAAAGTTGAGAAATTGGCCTATCAAACTACTCATCACAAGTGCATGATAACGTGCATGAGATTCAGTATTTTTGGCCTGCTATATTATAACATGGTTGTTGTTGCACTCCCATGATCTGAAGTACTATGTCTCCTAACTGAAGTTTAGCATGGCATCCATTTTTTTAGGGCATTTGGACAACTAAATTATTAAGGAGCAAAGAGAATAATATGTAATGAAATGAATGATATCATTGAGAAATAGAATAACAATATCTAATATATTGATTTTTCTCATTATTCATTCCCATGTCATAATTTTAAGTGTTTCAGGTTCGTAGGGATTATCTAGTTCTATATAACTTTGACCACTAAATATTACATGTGAAAAATGAATGAATAAGATTCTTCTGACTACAACAAACAACTAAATTATGATTATTTCTACCACCCAATATTCCCATGCAATTATCATTGGATAGGTAGTACCATACACAGATGCTAGCTTTTGTGCCAACCAAGAATCTTGAGGAGGTTCATACTGAAGTGCTAACTTAAAAACTTCCGTGAACATAATACATGAGCATGGCAGATTTGTGTGTCCCCATAGACAACCATAGCATATTTAAGAATTCGAGTATCAAGTGCAAGAGAATAAAATGGTAGCATGTCTCATTCACTAATAAAATGTATCTCTAATAATTGTTTGAGGATTTGTCATATCCAACAACTCTTCGCACGCACAGTACTTGTATGTTTCATCTACTATTTAATTTTGGTGCAATATACAAATTAACTTTTAAAGGCAACACTTAATGATGGAAGAGCATTGTCATACTAAGTAATAGTGAGAGAAAATTTTTGTTTGGCTAGTACTAGAATCATGTTTGTTTCACCTACTTTCAGATTTTTACGTTGCACCATGTTTTGCAGTTTCATAGGATTGACTTGGAAAGTTTATTATGGAATTAAAAATAGAAATTTGCATTATCATCAATATAAAATCACAAAAAGAAAGGCACGGTTTTGGACATTTCCTTTTGTGCAAAAGCTTGAATCATAATCCAACCAGTGAAGAAAGGGAAAGTAGTTTGTCAAGTGGGAAGACTCTCCCGCCACCCTTAGATTCACTAAAATATTTCAAACTCTTGGAAACAAGGATATTGGGGGATTCAAACATGTGTTGACCAAAGGACATGAAAGAAGCATCTCTGAAGGAGAGTTATTCTTCCTTCGAAGCTAGATGAGGTTTTAGAAACATCAAAATGATGACTTCTAATTTCGGTTTGAGAAATGTTTGGCATAGTTTGAGTTTGGATTATAGTTAATTTGGATACGATGCCAAATTTATTTCAAATCATGGTAGAAAGTCAGATTAGGTAAATCGCTATTTTTTTTTTGTCTAAGCACTAAACCTACTATTTTTTTTAAGGATAACTTTTATCCTCATCGTTACGGTGTGCTTATCCTTCAATACATAGAATCTATGAATCATTTAAACTAGATTGATCCTAACCTTCATTAGTGTGTGCATGTTGTAAATGCACCACTGTTTCATGACTCGGAGTCACGGGTTTTCGGGCATGGTTGCGCGACACTAACGACAAGTTGAACTGCTTTGTGTTATGAAGTAGGAGTTGACTCCATGTAGTGAGGAATCGCACTTGAAACTAGCTGCATGATGAAAATATGAAATCTGCATGCTGATGAAAGTCTAGAATCTGTAAGTCTTTTAACCTCTGTCACTGGGAATAGTGTCCAATCAGATACTGTTATTCCCACTAAGATGGGTGGCTATCTTAGAAAAAACAAGTAAAGTCTACTTTCGTTTTATTTTATGAAAATAGACAAGAGGAGAACCAAGAAGACCAACCTTAGTCTTACGCTCGATTTCCTCTCCTTCTTGATAGAGCTTCGCCGGTTCTTCTTCGTCTACCCAGCTTCAAAAAGAACCTATCGAATCACAACACCATACTACTATCGAAGAAACAAAGATCTATATTCATAAATAACATAGGACCAGATGTGTGGTAACCATATAAATGCATATATAAACAAGTACACAAGAATATGGAATAAAACTAGAAGATCTTTATTAAGATGAAAAGTAGCAAGAGGATTACAACCATATGTTCTGACCCAACATCATCCTCCAGCTAGGAAGCCCTTCTTCACCTCAAGCAAAGCTTAGATCACCCAACACTATGAATGTACACCAGAAAACCAACAACACTTCTCTATAAGATACAAAATTCCAGCCTCTGGATCTCTGTGATGAGGGATACATATATAGATGATTACAGAGAGGTAAGTTATCTTCTGGGATCTTGATTAGTGTCCTCTCTCTAATAGTTCCTGCTTCAACTTAGAGAATGATGATCCCTTACTCATCCCTGGTCGAAAACAAAGAGGCAAGTGTCAGAGGGGAAGCTTCTGGAAGATTCCATGATCTTCCACCTCGCATTTTGTCTATGCCATTTGTCCATTCCCAACCATCACACCTTACACAGGAGAAATTCAATATGCATCGCACCTTGTACACTGGGAAGGTGATATGCATCACACGCTCTGCACTGAGCTTTCAGTATGGTCCAGTTTTGACCATTTATGAGCCATTTTCAGTGAAGAACTTCTAGGAGATGATGTAATCAGCTGACCTTGTTCCTTTAGGCAGTGAAGCAACACTTTTAGGGACATAGGAGCCCTCAATTTATGGAAATTTATGATTGGGGTTGAAGTGCCCAAAAATTTCTATAATAGTTGCCCCCTAAAGCATGAGGTCGTTAATCTTTCTTATGTCGGGTGAAATGCTTTACTATGAGGATCTGAAGTTTTTCTAAGCTGGGAGGCGACCTGTAATAAGATACAATACAATACATTATTTTGACAACATTATTTCATGATCTAGCCGAGGCGGGCATTCCCATGCTCAGCTTTATAAATTCATTTTCATGTACATAGGACAGACAATCGTCTGTGTGATAGAATGATGATATGGACTCATCATCCTTTGATTTGGATGATCATCTGTTCGGCAATGATGTACACTTGATGTCTTTATATTCCTGAATATCGCATCCTAGATGGCTGAAACTAGATCCGGGGTCTTCAAAACTCATTCAATATTCACTCAAAGAACAAGTCGATCCATGTGAAAAATGTTCTAGATTCGAACATGGAAAGACATCGCCTGATTACCAGCCAATGATGTAAGCTGTTAACAGGCGCGAGAGGAATCACCAATAATGACAATGACGCTCAAGGTACTATAGTATAATTCATCTGGTGTGAAAAAGGACTTGGCGTCGAACACCATGTAAAATCTCTCGGTCGAAGGCCATTGATGTAAACCTATCGCCGAAAGTGAGAAACTTGCCATTGAGGCATGCAAGCTTCAAAGTACTGAAAGCGTTGTTCCTAAGTCAACTTCTTGGATAATGAGCTGATTTCGACAAGAAGCGACCCGTTGCAGGAGGGCCTTAATGAATCCCACATCAACGACACTGAACAAAGCAAATTATTTTGGAGGTGAAAGCAATCTGACGATACAGGGTTCAGGGTGGCGGTCATGAAGAAATGGAGCATGAATGTATTGCAGTGGGCAAGACACAGGTGAATTGTCTGAATGACTTCCCTTGAACATATCAGTGACACTGATGATGGATTGGTAGCGTTAACCCCAAAGATGGATGGTGTGATGGACCAATGGTGATGACTAGTGAATGGAACAACCCAACCCAGCATGGATGCG
>APFE031602562.1:47444-117857 GCA_000404065.3 Pinus taeda
GTTTTCTACTTCTGATAGTGTATATAGCATATATATATGTGTTTAAGCCTCCGATAATGTATTTGCATGCATATTACTATATTGCTCCCGATAGCTCCCAATAGTGTATTCTTTGGCATTATTTGCCATATTTTTCTCCGATAGCTCCCGATAGCTCTGTTTGTTTCCTCCAATGACTCCGATAGCTCTATTTGCTTCCTCCATTGCTCCAATAGCTCTACTTGCTTCCTTCGATGGCTCTGTTTGCTTCCTCCAATGGCTCTATTTGCTTCCTCCGATGGCTTTGTTTGCTTCCTCTGGCTCCTCGAATATTGCCATATTGACATCAATGAAAATCTATGTCAACATATACAACTATCAAATGTGTAGTTCATTGCATTTTGATAGATGGGAATTTGTCCATAGGGTTGTCCAGTATTGAGATTGTCTTTCAAGAGATCGATAAGCATCAATTATACGAAGTTTGTCAACAATGGTCATAGGTGTTTATGTTTTAAATGGATTTTAAGTGAAAACTCAAAGATGAGGTGGTGAAGAAAGAGCAGTGTTTACGAGATTCCATAGTGGATATGAGTGTGATGAAGACCAGTGAGGCATATGTGATTATATGTGAACTATAATTCATGTTTTTTGTATTAATCTTTGTAATAATGTAATGTAAGCATTAAAGAGGTGGCTTGGAAATAATTATTATATTAGTAAATAAGTAAGTTTAATTTGTTGCTTGTTGAGTTTTATTGATAGATTTTCTCTACAAGAAATTCCTTGTTTAAAATAAGTTGGCTCTCATGAGCACTATTTATGTGGTTTGTAATTTGGCTTTGTTGTGTAATATACAAATTGTTTGAGTGAATCTATGAACCATGGTTACTTTTGAAATTTCTAATAAAATCTTGTATATTACTGTGACACAATTGTGATAACTCTAACTTATGGAAACATTTGCAACCTGTGATGATACTCGGAAAAGGAAGAAATTAAATTGTCTATAGAAAAATCAGAACTATATATGACGGTGAAAGAAGATCCAAATGTAAAATGACAATTTTGAACAATGCTTGTTTGAATTTTTCAATGAAAGCTGTGATGAAATACACAAATTCTAATCTTCAATCCAAATTATATACAGTGAGTAAAGGTCCATCTATTCTAGCTAAATATTAAAGTTCGAATTCATGAAAGTCGTATTTATGAAAGGATCATAATTTATCCAACGATTAATCTAAGCAAAGTTCTCCTATGTACAAAGACATGCAAAATCCAAGACATTCACCAAGACATCCAAATTTTTGAAGGATAGGAAGTACACCTCTCTCTCAATGTGGCAAAGTTTGAAGGCATTATTTTCAAAAGAAATTTTCCTCTATCTAGACTATATCAAGAACATGGAGGTGACTAATATGATTCCTTATTGTATCCTAAAATTTCATGGAATTGTGATTAATATGAAAGCACTGAAGGATAGAAGGATGTTATGATCTAAAAGCATGTAAATAATTGAAGAAATTAGTCTGTAAAAAAATCAAAATATTCACTAGAAGTCGAGAATCTGAGCCAAATTACCTACGCTTGTCAAGGCCTATCTTTGTCACAATGGTGTTGTATCTCCATATAAAAGGAACAATGAGAATATGAAGCCCATCCCAAAAGTGCAAGTACGGGAAGTAGCTACAAAGGATCCACTATATTAATAAAGCCAAGATGTTTTCAGCATACATCTTTCCAAAATTTATTTCTATGACTTGTATTCTAGTTTAAAGACCAAAATCACTATGGAAGGACCAAATTTTATCTAGCAGAAACGACCGTAAAAATATTTTTAAAGTCTCATGAAGCATGGATACATGAATCAGCCTCACTACCAAGACTCCTATACATAATACAAGAGTGAATACCACCTTGAACCCTACCTATTTGACATAGTATCTTCAAAATTTTGAAAGACAAAGGATTGAGATCATTGTGAAGACCATATGTAGACCTGGTTGTAGAAGTAAGTTGAATAAGAAGTTTGATTTTATTAAGAAACCTCAAGAAGTTACAGCACTTGAATGCAATGATAAAGAACTGGTATAGTGAAAGGAGGTATGTACAAACTATGATCATTCACAATATCAATAGTAGTTGATCTCTTGAAAGATAGTAATATATCTTAGAAAGGGTTTGTGTAGATATATCATGAGAATTTGGAAGTCTTTCCTTGCATATAAGAATTATGAATGAAATTAATTATATTGAGATATTGCTAATTGTTATACAAAATCTACGATTGTGAACATAAGTATCTTCCCTAGACCTAGTGGCATGGTCTAGAACAATAGAAATCAAAGACTATAAAGTTATCCTTAGGGGAATTGGAGAATGGAAAGATGCTTGATTGTGATCCATCACAATCTCTTCTCCCCTCTTGGATTGTAAGGTCTAATCGTAGCTTTGATCGCTATAATTAGAACCTGCACAAACAAACAACACAATCAAAAGAGCTACAACATCTATGTAGCATTATCCAGTCACTCTATTCAATGGATCAACATAGCATTGAAACATATGAATGTAAACATAACATAACACATGTAGGAAAATGATATACTCTGTGTATTAATATGAAAGAGAGAGAGTTTACAACCAAAAGTGGAAGTTGATCTTATGGCTATCCTCCCAATTTGACTTGTCCTTCCTTGCCACAATGTACACCTCAAAGCCACCCTAATGCATGGGAATGATAACTCTCTTATGCTAAAAGTACCATCATAAGGGTATGATTAGTCTCCAAAATCCAACTTCTAGCTTGTGGATGGTAGAAAATATATAGGATAGGATGATAGTTTAGGAATTATTATCCATTTACCAATCTGGGCTTCAGATCCACTCTTGATGAGAGGATGAGGTCAAGGGATAAGAGGTGAAAAATCTAAAGTAGGATGAGATAAGATTCAAATTTCTTATCCAAGGTAAATGATATAACAACTCATGGAAGCTTCTTGAAGTGGAATCTTCGAGATTCTTTTTATTTTTCCCGAATTTCTAGAATCAGTGCACCCCTGGCAAGGGCCAACCTGCTCTGATCAAAGCAGGTGCAGAATTGAGAAACTTGTTGCTGAACGTAGGTCGCTAAAGGGTGAGGGTGCATTGGGCCTTAAAAGTACTTAAATGAAGCAATTAAGGTCAGAAACTCATGGATTTAAGAGAGTCACACTTAGGGGTTTTTGTAGGGATGATGAAAAGGAGCCCATGGATGTTGATTGATCCATTTTGTAGGCATATTGACTATATGTGACAAAATGGACTATTATAGATTTCCCACTAAAGCGCAAAGTCAGAAATGAAAATTGATGACTAAATTGTTTTACCTTGTGACAAGTTTGGATCAAGAACAACTGGTTGGATCATCATCTGTTACAATACATTTACATCATGATATCTTTGTTGAGGGAGGCATACCCATACTCAACACATAAGATAAAATTACATGTATAATGATCAAGAAGAAACGTCCACTGATGACAAAGGGTGCACTGATGATTGGATGATTGTCTACATGAGCATAGCCATCATGTTTTATAATATCTCATTAATCCTTAAATCACAGCTAAGATGGATGAAATTAGATCCAGGGTATTCCATCTCATTCACTTGATCGTCCAATGTGTGAGTCTATCCATGCGAATAAAAGAGTTGGAGTCGAACATGGTAGACACTATTTGAACACTAGCCAATGATGTAAGTCGTTAAAAGACGCGAGAGAAACCATTGATGATGTTAATGGCTCTCAAAGCACTGCAGTACAATCTATATGGTGTGAATGCATGAGACGAAGTTGAACACTACACAAAATCTGTCGATCGAAGGTCAATGATGTAAACATGTCACCGAGAGTGAGGAAACTTGCCATTGATGTAAGCAAGCCCCATGGTACTGAAGGAATATTTTCTAAGTCAACTTCCTGGATAATGAGTTGATGTCGACAAGAAGCGACTCGTCACAGGAGGGCCTTGATGTATCCCCCATCAACGACACGAGATGGGTATTATTATTTATGACAAAGTGACTCCAATGTGGAACTGGTTCATGAAAGATATACATGGAATGAAGGCTTAAGAGTATCGTAGCAGATATTAACAGAATGAATTCTCTTGAACAATTCAGTGACACTTAATGGAGTCGAAACATTGAACCAAAACTGAAAATAGAGGCTCTGAAATAGTATGATGAACCAAAAGACAAGAATATTTCCCAACCCAACAACCATAGAGATGAGGTGGAAGAGTGTCGTGTTAGAGAGCGGATCACTGCAATAATAGGTAAAATATCCCATTTTCCTAATTTCACCAACCATTGGTTGTTAACACCGCTTTATTTTTTAATGTGATTGAGGAGGATAATATATGTTTGATCTGTAAGTTCATTCTTCAGATGAATCCCTCTTAGTGTGTTCAACGAACCCTGAGAAGGAGTGGTTCGATCACGTCATGTTCAACAAGTTTATCATTTTTTGATGTTTTTATGAGTCCAATGAAGGTTTAACTCGACATATTTTTCATGTCCAAAGGTTCCTTTTCGTAGATAATATTTTGAGTCTGAAATGGCAGAAAAAATACTCAAGAGAACCTATTAGCCATGTTCGACTAAGGTATTCATTTTTCGTAAATATTCTAGCTCAGTCCAAAAACGCGTTACACTTATATTGAGTAGAAATCTGTTCATTTACTTTAACGAGTTCGAAAAGACAAGTGCTCAAAAATATTTTCATGTTTAGGGAGTTTGAAAAGAGTTGAAAGAGGACTCTAGGGTGTTCCTTTTTTGTAGGTGTATAGACCCTGAAAAAGTGACAAAAGTATTCTCCTTGGTCAAAATGACCTGTTTTAATCTAGACTTTGTCAAATCCATTAAAACACTTGTCATCCTCCTCAAAACACCACCAAAAGATTAAAAATACATGTTTCATGATAAAATTGAGTCATATTTAAGTCAAAACACTAATAAATTAATAAATTAATAATGAAAATGACCATAAAATAGGGAAAAGGTAACTCATTTTTACCATTTCACATTTATGTCTTGGAGAGTGAGTTTTGAGTGTTTTTCCCCCCAATATTTTGCAACTGATTGCATCCAATCTAGTGGATCATTTCAAGAGTCATCACTTCCGAGTAGGATCTAGAACCTTTACCTTCCTTTTCATGGTTCCATTTTGTGATTTCATGCATGTTTTTCAAGGTTTTGAGGGCCCTAGGGCTCTAATTATTTGCCCTAGGTCCAACGCACCCCTAGAAGGTTGAAAGGGGCATTGATCAGGAGGGAAATACACTGGGGAAAGTGCTACAATGCACTGTCTACACTTAGGAGGATGCGTCGGGCACAATCCCCAACTTCATTTTGCTTGTTTTCCTCAAAATTTTACTGGTTTTTTGCATGAAATTAATCAAAATGATTCTCCTTGTGATGTTGCAGGTGTCTATTGGAAAAAAATTCCTTGATATGGAGGGAAATAGAACATGAAGAACAAGATTTGACTGCAACTAATGATCCTGTCACAATCCATGATTTAAGATATTGTGGACTCTTAAAATTCCTCTAGCTTCATGGTATGAGGAACCAAATAGAATTATTGAGGTATCTTGTCTGTGCATGGGATGTTCAAGTGCAAGCATTCAGACTAGGTGCACATACATTGGAAATACAGGTAGAGAATATATATTTATTGACTAGTTTGTCAAGACAAGATGCCCCTGTCTCTTTGTCTAGTTCAAGGAGTGGTGGAGAGGCAACCAAATATTGTGTCAGTGCACATTTTCAACCGAGTTCCCATCCAACTAATGATGGAAAAATTGACATCAAAGATGTATAAGAACTATCTTGTTCATTATTGTTAGATTGGTTGGCAGTGCATCTCTTCATGTGGAAAATAAGTCACATATGCAGTATGCTCTAGAATTTCTAGAGTTGACAACATTCAATTGGAGTGAAGGGGTACTGGTAAACATGAATAACAGTTAACTAAAGAAAAATATGGACGATTAAATAATTTTGGATATGGTTCAATTATGATTTCTTTTTCTTTAGAGCATATTCCATTTCTTAGGCCACATCATATTACGCTCGAGCCCGTAGATCTGAGAGTCCCACAAATGAGGAGATTGGTGGATCTCATGTCTAGGAATGCAGGTCCTTCATTGATGAGCTTCACACCTATCTTCTTCAGTTGGTTGTGCATGCAGATCATCATGATAGAAGACTATCCATGTAGTGAAACTAAATATTTTGGGTTTGATCCCCAATGGAGTCGCCAATTTGTTATACGAAATCTACGACTGTGGACATAAGTAACTTCCCTAGACCTAGTGGCTTGGTCTAGAACAGCATAAATCAAAGACGATAAATTTCTACTTAGAGGAATTGGAGAATGGAAAGATGCTTACTTGTGATATGTCACAAGATCTTCTCCCCTCTTGGCTTGTAAGCTCCAACCATAAATTTGATCGCTATAATTAGAACCTACACAAACAAACAAAACAAGCCAAAGATATACAACATCTATGTAGCATTATCCAATCACTCTATTCAATGGATCAACATAGCATTGAAATATATGAATGTAAACATAACATAACACATATAGGAAAATGGTATACTCTTTGTGTTAATATGAAAAGGAGAGAGTTTACAAACAAAAGTGGAAGTTGATCTTGTAAATATCCTCCCAAGTTGACTTGTCCTTCCTTGCAACAATGTACACCTCAAAGCCACCCTAATGCATGGGAACGACAACTCTCTTATGATCAAAGTAGCAGAATAAGGGTAATTAGTCTCCAAAAGTCAAAATATGGCTTGTAGATGGTAGTAAATATATAGGAGAGGAAGGTAGTTTAGGAATTCTTATCCATTTACCAATCTAGGCTTAAGATCCACTCTTGATGGGAGGATAAGCTCAAGGGATAAGAGGTGAAAACTTCAAAGTGGGATGAGATGGGATTCAAAGTTCTTATCCACAGTAAAAGGTTGTAACAACTCTTGGAAGCTTTTGGAAGAGGAAGCTTTGAGATTCTTTTTATTTTTCCCAAATTTTTAGAATCAGTGCACCCCCAACAAGGGACAACCTACTCTAATCAGAGCAGGTGCAGATCTAAGCAACCTGTTGTTGAACGTAGGTCCCTAAAGGGCCAGGGTGTGTTGGGCCTCAAAAGCACTAAAATGGAGTAGTCAAGGTCAGAAACTTAGAGATTTGATAGAGTCATGCTTATGGATTTGTGTTGGGATGATGATAAGGTGTACATGGATGTTGATTGATCTAATTTGTAGGTCTATTGAGCAGATGTGACAAAATGGCCTATAACACTAATGGTACTACTAGGGTCTGTGTGCATATAGAACTTGCAATTTCTAAGTTGAAAGAACCTAAAGACTTTTGGAATTTAGGGTTTGTGAACCCTAGCATAGTTTGATCAAGAAGAACACTAGGAGAAAAACCTTATCTGGTCATTTCCACTATAGATTTAACCATTGATGTTTAATATGAGAAAAAGGTTGGTGAATAGGTCCAAGAATAAGAGGAAGCTAATCCTTCTCAAAATATAAGTACTCTATGTCTCATTGTTTATTATCTTTGTAAACCTAGCATAGTTTGATCAAGAAGAACACTAGGAGAAAAACCTTATCTGGTCATGTCCACTATAGATTTAACCATTGATGTTTAATATGAGAAAAAGGTTGGTGAATAGGTCCAAGAATAAGAGGAAGCTAATCCTTCTCAAAATATAAGTACTCTATGTCTCATTGTTTATTATCTTTGTGCCTTGTCCTTTTTTTGTTCTTTCATGATCTTCAAATATAGGTTGCAAGTTCTATATAAATGTTGACTAGTAGATGAAATATTTGAAAGAAAGTGGAAGAGCATGAAGATTTTGAAGGAAGGAGTAGTTTGATGTATGCATCAAAGAAAACAATTAGATGCCTAGAATTTTAGTTACCTTTGATGGATAGAAAGAGTTATGAAGGTCTTGATGGACATGATATTAGTTAAATCTTGAAAGCCCATAAAATATCGTGACCAAAAGAGATGATGACTGATCTAGGGAAATGCCCTTAAACAAGAAGTTGAAGAGTTCTGATAAGCTGATTGATACATTCTAGGAACACTTTAAAATTGACAGTAATGATGTTGATAGATTGAAAGTTGAAGAACATGAAGCAAAAATTTGTTGCAATAAGAAGAAATAACATGCAAAGAGATGTTGACCTCCGAGAGAGCAAGCAACATAATTTGACATTTAATATGGAATATAACACCCTATTCCCACCTATACCCAAGTAACCATCCAACTAGGGTAAATATGTGACGAGAGGCCACTATAGTGGGATTCAACCTCCTAGGTGACCTTAAGGAAGTGGAATCGACGAAAACTCATGATACAGACCTTCTATACATGCTACGAGACTCCCATAAACCTTCATAGTCATCCCCATGACCATTCCCTGGCTGTTGGGCATGGAATCCCCCCCACAAGATATTTTGGGGCTCAAAGCCCAAGTTTTGGTCAAAGGTTTTGTAAGACTGCGAATTGTGGGCGCGGAGCGCGAAGTATAGGTTAAAGCATAGGGTTGTCCACCCTAAAATATTGTAATGTAATGTAAATTCATGTCAGCCTACCCATGGCTCATGGACCATGGGATTGTATAAATAGAGTGAGGCTCTAAGTTTTAAAGATAGCTAAGGAGCTAGAAACAAGAGTACGAATGGTTAAAGCTTAGAGTAGGATTCTAAGTGTAGTAGGAAGAGGCTCTATAGCTGAGTGTGTGGACCCCTGTAGCTAAGTGCGCAGGGCGGTGTCAAGTCTGTAATCAAGATTGAAGATTAATAAAGAGAAGTTGATTCTTATTTCTATGTATTTGCTGTACATTGCCTTATTTACAGTTATATTGGTTTATTTATCACGCGCATTGATATGATTGTTGAATATGCTGTAATAACCATTAATATTACACACACAAGTTAATTAATCGGGTAACAATAGATTAAATAACAAGGAACTTGGGTATTATACGGGTTGTGCCCCGAGTAGGGCTACACAAAAACAACATCATAGGTCGCGAAGGAATAACACGTGTGCATAGCCACGTGCACACAGGGTCAAATCGCGAACCTCTAGAGGCCCATCAAACATCCCCAAGGTGCAGAAACATGGTTCTAGCACCCTCCCATACTACTTCAGGTGAGACCTCAGTCCGCGCTCCGCGGAATGTTTCCGAAAGGGCTAGTAGTACCGGGATTTGCTTGGCTAAATCACCTTTGAACCTGGGTCAGGCCCATATAAGCCAACAAATGGTTCCATTTTTAGGACCGGGATCTGCATAAAGGATGTCTGATGTCGTGCCACTGGAATCCAACAAAGAAAGAAATTGAAGAGTGGTTGGACAAGAAGATTCACGAGTTCGCGGCATAGGAGAACATAAATCCGCGAGTATCTAAGGAACAATGGTTGGAGCACTACTTGTATACAAAAATCCATGAAATTTTCTTTTCATCCTTTCCTTCTACGCTGTATGAGTGGATCACAAAGTTAGTAGATAAATAGGGAACGTGTAGGCTTGATAAACCAATAGTGTGGATCGCAGAATTAGTGCACAGACTAGAAGTGTCAAGAGATAAGATCCAGTTAGTTGTGGACCATTGGCTCGAATGAATAATAGGAGGATTTATCATTGAGTTTGCGGTAGACACGACCGTCAGCTAAAGTCAGGTGGAGCGACGTTTTCTCAAGGGACGTGAGGTAAGTATATTAAATATTTAAACACTTGGATTAAGATGCTATTGTGTGAAAAGTGGGTTCTGCGAATAAATTAATGTTTGGGACTATGTGAATCGGGAATATCTATAGAAGCGGAAGTAGTGAAGAGTTGGAAAGCAGTCCCTTAATTTTACCCTCGCGGGAAAGCGAGGAAGAGCTCGCAAAAGTTTCCTCGAGAAGCGCGGTTAGTCTGATAAGGCAGAAAATTCAACGTTTACCACCTCCACCCACACTGCCACCCGTCTCACCCTCCTCACCTCCATCTCCACCCACCCCACCTCCACCACCACCACAGTTTAGTATGGCGAGTGCGATCAAACTACCGGTGTTCAAAGGAGTAGGGAATGAAGATCCGGACCAATTCTGGTTCATGGTAACAGCAGTATGGGAAGCACATGGCATCGTGGATGATAATATTGAAAAGGATACGTTGGTGAGTGCGCTGGAGGATCGTGAATTAACGTGGTATATCAAGCATTCTAATGACCACCGAATGTGGGTATTGCAGAGATCCAGGCCTTGTTAAATAGGGAATTTAGTAGGCCAAAATCAGAAACACAATCAATCATTGGGTTTAAGGAGATCATGATGCTCCCGGGTGAGAACCCCTGGGATCTAGACCAAAGGCTGAAGAGTACGATCCGTGAAGCCAATATGACATTAACAGATGCACAACATCGCACATGGTTTTTGGACTCACTTACACCACACTTAAGGACGACGTTGTCACAACAAAAACTTTCCACCCACGCCGAAGCATTGGAGATCGCAATGATATTACATGAAACCCCTATACAAGACCCTGGATTGGGAGTCCAACAAATCCACGCACAACTGTAGAATATGTGTCTGGAAATGCAAATTCTGAAAAAAGACAGGACACCTCGGCTGGAGGTGCGCGAGGAAGTATGGTGCCTAAAATGCAAAGGCCAAGGGCATGAAAAGGACCATTGTCTAGTGTTTGCGAACTACTTGGTAGGAGGAGGGCCGATGCCGTTAAGACCAGAGGCACAGGCAGGGTCAAGTGTGGCACTTGCTTTATGGTGCGCGATCTATCAGATGGGGGGGAACACACTACATATAATTGTCATTTGTTGCAGAAGTATACGCAGACGTCCCAACAATTGTTTTGTAATTTCTGCAAGTCGGTAGGCCACAATGAACGCACCTGCCGAAGTTACGAACTAATGATGGATTGGACCCTTGCCTATAGGGTTTAGACCAAAATTTGAGCCCTCAACCCAAATACAGGGATGGCGCAGGTTGGATTTCAGGGGCGCGGTCAAGGACGAGGCAGAGTGGGACCAGGAAGGGGTCGCATACAACTAATTTGTTACAATTGCAGAGGGCCAGGGAATTGTGCGCATGATTTTACCATACCAACAAGGATATCATGTTTGTATTATACTCAATTTGATCATGAGGCAGAAGACTGCCCTTCATTGATCACAAGGATGTGTGAAAAAGGGGTACTCCAGCCCCTTTTGACTCAAAATTTACAAATGATGAGGTCTGAGTCGCGCGAAGAAGACCTGAATGTAAAATGATGCTTAGAAGTGGTTTGACCACAGGAGATGATAAGGGGAAGTAGCTGAAAGAAAGTGCGTGGGTTCGGAAGGCTCCTACAAAGGAACCTAACGCGTGAGGAAAACATTCATGGAAGCTAAGAAGAGCTTCACGGAGGCCTCCACTTCAAGTAGTAAGGAACAACTTGAACCATAAATGGATTCTTCAATTCTCACTACCTTTCTAGAGACATGCATGAAACTACTGTGCAATAGCAAGGCAGTCAAAGGATTACAAGAACGTATCACTAGATACGCGGGGTCAGGAGAATCCCGCGTGGTCTGGAAACTGGGGAAGCATGCATTGCACACCGGAAGGGAAATGAGGTTGACTGCGCAGATTAGCGAGTATGAAATGGATCAGGTGATCCTAGATCTGGGTTTGGATGTGAATGTATTACCAAAGAAAACATGGGAACACACCCGCATTACAATGGTCCCCCATTCAGTTACGAATGGTGAACCAACAGAAGATTTTTCCCATGGGAAGATTGTAATAAGTAACCGTAGATATTGAAGGAGTGAGCGCATTGGCGGATTTTGAAGTGATAGAGATTGTCGATGACAGTAATCCCTATCCCGTGCTACTAGGAATAGACTGAGCCACCAACATGAACGGAGTCATAAATCTGAAGAAGCACAAAATGATCTTTGAGAATAAGTCACTACGCATAGTAGTACCACTGGATCTAGTCGAAGGAGCGTGATACACTGAACCAGTGTGCAGCGGTGGTAATGATGACGATCTCAATTATATTTACAAGATAACCACATGAGAAAAAGATTGGGTGAATCCGACTGTAGATGGGAGAATTTCGTGGGAGTGCGAAAGATCCTGAACTTCAGATTCAGATGAATAAGTAGAGTGATGGCAGAATCAGCTACATGAAGTAACAACACTCAATTGCAACATGATGGTTATATCACTGCATTGCGTGACAACAGAGGCAAGGGAGCTGCCAACATATGATGGATTGTCAGTGGTAGATGAATTTCTGAGCAAATATGAAAGCGCAGTACCAGAACAACAACGGTTCGATGCACTGAGGTGGGAATTGCATGCAATACCCGCACGATGGTGGGGTATGCATCAAGGAAATTTTGAGGACTGGCACAAATGTAGAAGGATGATGCACCTACATTTTGGAAAACCCCATCTTCGAATGAAATTCAGAAGTAGGGGCGGAGCAACTTGCATTCCCACCTTTCTCAATGGGTACAGACCTATGTTGTACAGTCCGCACAAATGCACACCAGTCCCAGAATAGAGAATCAGAACAAATAGTAGAAGCAGGAAAGGTGATGCGTGCTACCAATTATCCACGTTGAAGCATTTGATAGGGTGTGTAAAGTACTCAATAAGGTTGATCAGGTGAAACAAACTGATTGGGACTTGACCATGCTAGCGATTCGATGGGCCTACCGGACCATGTGCAAAACCTTGAACACGGAGACGATTCCAAAAGTGTAGAACGAAGTGCTAGCCATACTTACGGAAGAGGAATCTGACTAGGTGAGTCCTATGGTAGTACAGGAGAAAAAAACAGAAAGTAAAAATAAGAATATGTGTGGACCTCAGGAAGTTGGACGACGCTTGTGTACATGATCCATTCCTGACATCATTCATAGATGAAGTACTGGAAAATGTTGGCGGCCAGGAAGCATACTCATTCATGGACGGCTTCTCAGGGTACCATAAGATCAAGATCATGTTGGAAGATAAGAGAAAAATGACCTTCGCAACAGAATGGGGCTGCTTTCAATACATCGTTATGCTGTTTGGACTGAAGAACGCACCAACTATATTTTTGCGCATCGTTGTGGCCGTATTCAAAGACTACATCCACAATTTCTTGGAGGTCTATTTGGATGATTGCACTGTCTTTGGATTAGTTAAGCAAAATGTAGCGAGCTTATGCTTGATGATGGATACATGCCGCCGACACCACATTGCGCTGAACCTTAAGAAGTGCACATTCCTTGTTCCCTTTGGAAACCTGTTGGGACATGTGGTCTGCAAACAAGGCCTAATGGTGGACCCTGTAAAGATTGTCATTATTCTGAATTTGGAAGCACCACGAAGTGTTAAACAACTGCGCGCTACTTTGGGGCACACTGGATACTATAGGAAGTTCATCAAAAGTTATGCCCAAATAACAACGCTGATGGAAAAGCTATTGAAAAAGGATGCTACATATTGTTGGAATGATGATTGCATGAGAATTTTGAATGCCTTGAAAGGAAACTGGCCTCCGCTCCAATCCCGGTCTTTTCAAAATGGGATGTGGAATTTCATGTACATGTTGAAGCATCGTGTATTGCGTTGGGAGCCATACTCACGCAGAAAGCGTGGAAGGTGTGGATCACCCGATCGTGTTCGCAAGTCGGAGACTATCATAAGTAGAAAATAACTACTCTTCCACCGAGCACGAGGGGTTGGTAATGGTGTACGCGCTCCAAAAATACTGACACTATTTACTTGGCGGACATTTCAAGATGTATACCGACCATTCCACGTTAAAATACCTGGTGAACAAGCTTGTGTTGGGGGAGCGCATATGTAGATGGCTTTTACTGTTTCATGAATATTATTTTGAGGTCATAGTCAAGTTGGGACGCCTAAATGCAGGGCCAGATCACTTGTCTCGAATTGAGATGGGCGAGGAACCAACAAATTTGGAGGAGGGACTACCTAATGCACAACTCTTTGCAGTGCGCGTCACAGATGGACACTTCAAGGAAATAATCCATTTTCTAACAATAGGGACTGCGCCGAAGGAATACTCAGTCCAACAGAAGAAGGAATTGGTTGTGCACACGGTAGACTTTTCTATCATCGCAAGGCACCTCTACGAAATGGGACATGATGAGATATTGCGAAGATATGTACTTGAATTTGAACGAGGTTAGATCCTCGTGGAAGCACATGGGGGTGCTGTAGGCGGACACTACGTAGGACGCACGACTGCACAGAAGATTCTTCGTGCAAGGTTATGGTGGCCAACCCTGCACCAGTATTCAAAAGCGCACTATAGGGCCTGCGACATATGTCAAAGGATTGGAAAACCATCACGAAGGGATGAGATACCACTAAATCCACAAATTACACTACAACCATTCAAAAAATGGGTAATCAACTTCGTGGGACCGATCAAACCTCAGGGAAAAACGTGTGCATGCTACATCATCAGTGCAATGGAGTACTTGACACAATGGGCAGAAGCGCAGCCGGTCAAGGAATGCATGGCCGCTATGGCTGTGAAGTTTTTCTTCGAAAATGTGCTGACACGATTTGGGTGTCTGAAAATCTTAATGAGTGACCGTGGAATACATTTCCTGAATGAAACCATCAGCGCACTCACAGAAGAGTTCCAGGTGTATCATCAGCAATGTACACCATACCACCCGCAAGCTAATGGGACAATAGAGGCATTTAACAAAATACTAGAGACTGCGCTGACCAAAGTATGTAATGTGCAGCGAAATGACTGGGACTTGCATGTACCTGCCGTATTATGGGCGTACAGATTAATGTGTAAAAAATTGACGGGACAGACACCCTTTGAGTTAGTCTATGGCACAGAAGCTGTCATGCTGAGGGAATACATCGTACCTAGTCTGTGAATAGCAGCGCTCACATGCATGACGGACTGTAAATCCCTGGAAGAAAGGCTCGCATAATTAGAAGAACTCGAGGAAGAACGGTTTCTGGTTGGATTTCATCAGCAGGTACAAAAACAATGTGAAAAGGCCTGGCACGACCGTCATAACAAGTTGCACACCTTCAAGGTAAATGAATTAGTACTACTATATGATAGCAAGTTTGAAAAATTTCCGGGAAAATTCAAAATGCACTCGTTGGGACCATATGTGGTAAATGAGGTCATAGATGGAGGTGCGGTCTAGCTGGTCAAACTAAATGGAGAAACCTTCCTACGCAAAGTAAATGACAGTCGCTTGAAACCTTACATGGGTGGGTCGGCTCTCTGACTATTCGGCCGAAGCATAGTCTTTGCGACCCGAGGAGCTGGACAAGGGAACTGGACTATAAAAACATGCATTAGATGTCGGTACCAAGGTAAGGACACGATTCAGAAACGGTTGATTTAGAAGAAAGAATGCATCAAGTCCAGCAAACCACAGAACAGTGCGTTGCAGACCTCCAAGCAGTACGAGACCAGTTTGAGGGGCTCCGCGCCAAGGTCGTCGCACTAGAAAAGTGACTCGGGACGAGTCACGATGATTGTGTTGGTGATTGTTGGGCATGGAATCCCCCCATAACATATTTTGGGGCTCAAAGCCCAAGTTTTGGTCAAAGGTTTTGTAAGACTCTGCGAATTGCGGGCGCAGAGTGTGAAGTATAGGATAAGTCATAGGGCTGCCCACCCTAAAACATTGCAATGTAATGTAAATTCATGTTGGCCTACCCATGGTTCGCGGACCATGGGATTGTATAAATAGAGAGAGGCTCTAAGTTGTAAAGATAGCTAAGGAGCTAGATAGAAGAGTACGAATTGTTTGAGCTTAGAGTAGGATTCTAAGTGTATTGGGTCGTAGTAGTAGGAAGAGGCTCTGCAGCTGAGTGTGTGGACCCCTGCAGCTGAGTGCGCAGGGTGGTGTCGAGTCTGTAATAGGGATTAAAGATTAATAAAGAGAAGTTGATTCTTATTTCTGTGTATTTGCTTTACATTGCCTTCTTTACGGTTATATTGGTTTATTTATCACACAAACTGATATGATTACTGAATATGCTGTAATAACCATTAATCTTACACACACAAGTTAAGTAATAGGGTAATAACAGATTAAATAGCAAGGAACTTGGGTATTATACAGGTTGTACCCCAAGTAGGGCTGCGCAAAAACAACATCACAGGTTACAAAGGAATAACAAGTGCGCATAGCGACGTGCACACAGGGTCAAACTGCGGACCTCCAGAAGCCTATCAGACATCCCCAGGTTGTGGAAACCTAGTTCTAGCACCCTCCCATGCTACTTCGGGTGAGACCTTAGTCTGCGCTCCGCGGACTGTAGCCAAAAGGGCTAGTAGTACTGAGATTTTCTTGGCTAAATCACCTCTGAACCTAGGTCAGGCCCATACAAGCCGACACTAGCTCCCACTAATTTTTTAGACTAATAAATCCCTGGATGCTCCCTTGATATGGACAAGGGTGCATCCGAGAGGCTCCAATCTCTCCAACAACAAGGCATGGGTGCGTATGGGAAATTTTCTCCTCAATATTGTGCCTATGACTCTGAGATTTGTGCCACTTTTATCAGACCTAGAGCCTAGGTCACTTCCCAGAACTTAATGACACTTTCATAAATGAATTTACATAACAGAACAATGATACATCTGCAAAAACATTAACAAGGACTATACTGGACCCCTACTAGCCATGACATGCATTTCGTCAAACATGTCACAAATATGTAATCTATAGATTTAAACAACAGATTTAAGCATAGGGGTCTAATACTTATCTCAAAATCGCTAAGAATCATTGTTCCCTTATATCTTTAGCTACATTATCATTTATTAGGTCATAGATACATTGTTCATTCATTTACAAATCAAACCATGAGGATATCCATACATCATCATTGTCATAATACATGCTTATAACTAGCATAATAACAACAAAAATATCAAGGATACATTAGCCATAGAATCCACATGTAAACCAATACATTTACATATAATATACCAAGGAAAGACCTCCTATTAATGAATGCAAAAGCCAAACCGATATGGGACTACCATGTTCCACCTAACCATAGATTGGCTAAGACAAATCTGTCTTCAACCAATCACCCCCATGCCATATTTCAAGCATAAATGTGGGACTCAAGCCAAAAGAACCAACCAGGGCATCTTGGGGCTAAACCACTTCACCCACATTAATAGAAACTGGGCTTTACCACAATCCACACCAGATCACAAGGCCAAAACAATAAACATGTAGTTACAGGATTTACCATGATATCCACCATATCACTAGGCCAAAACAAGCATGGATGCCATCAAATTTATCCACATACACCATGAGGAATTTTCATGTTTCCTAGTCTCTAGGATTTACCATAATCCACACCGGATCACTAGGCCTTAACTGAGACTGCACTCTCTAGGATTTATCATATATGGAGATCACCCACCTCTAGGCTTTATCGTATATCTTGCCATTAACTGTTGAAGGAATCCTAGGCCCACCGAGGCATATAATACCTAGCTCTACCGCAGCTCACAATCTGGTTCAGGGGTCACTAGGCCAATGGCATTACCGTAATCCACAGTATGGTTGAGGGATGACTAGGCCATGTGTTATTTCTTTTAGAGATCCACCTCACTCATCTTCAAATCCATTCGACAATCCAGCTCAACCAAAACATGAGAACCCTATCACACCATGGTTATCCAGAAATGGAAAGGCTAGGCTGAAAACATCATCACTCCTGGTAAAACCCATGCCATGACAAAAAAGAACCGCATGCAATACCATGCATGCCAAATCTAGCAAGGAAATCACACATGCAAATCGATACCTGCAAAGAATATTGTTGTAGTTGTTTGATCCTGCTCCTCCTTGCTTTCTCCTTCCTTCCTCTTGCCTTCTTTTCCTTTCTTGATCCAATGCCAAAGTGCTCCAAGAAAACTCTAAATGTCCAAGCGAGAGAATAACAAGAGAGCTCCAAAATTGAACTAACAAAAGGTACCAACTGATCCTTAGAAGCCTTTTTGTCAATTAGGCCTCTATTCTCTTCGTTTTCCATTATTTTCCTTCATTTTCCTCCTCACAAGCAACATGTGACCTTCCACCTTCCTTTTCTCCTAATTTCCATTATTTTCATAAATAAAATGCCAATTAATGCCACTTTTCCTTTCCAAATGCCTTATCCATTGCCTTTTCCAATTTCCTTAGCCATAATAAATCAAATGAACACCCAACTAGGATTTTTTTCCCAACGTTCAACTTGGAATGAGTGTCCCATAATCTGTGTTTATTATTTTTCCTTTATTAACTTTTATTACATGGAATTTTCACGAGGGCTATTACAGAACCCTCCCCCTTGGGAGACACCATCCTTGGTGTTCAACCACACCTATACCTCAACAAAAACCGCTGAAAAGCAAACATACCACCCATGGAGCTTTATGACATAGCTCGATGTAGTATTTACAATGATCACCTTGTTGAGAAGCAAACCAACATGAAAACTATAATGACCTTACACCCATACCGCTTATTGGATATTTATAACATATTTCATGGCAATATTTACATCCATATACATATGTACATATACCTAAACATCACACCAAAACATATGAAAAAAATATACCAAACATCATATTAAATTGCTTTGCCTGAACCAATGAACAATGAAGGACACATAGCCTAAATATGATCCCCCATCTCCAATGTAGCTTCTTCAGGCCCAAAGTTCTTCCACTGCACTTTATCCTGCTCTATTTGTCAGTTTCAGAGTATGAGAACCTTTCTCTACAATATAAACTGAGGTTTCGGTTGGAATTCTTCATCTAGCTCCACCTACCATACATACCAGTCAATCACATGATCAACATTTTTAACATACTTCTTAATCAATGACACATAGAAAACATCATGGAATTTCACTTTCGAAGGCAGTGTAATTCAGTAGGCTACTAGCCCAATCCTCTCAATAATCTTGAAATGTCCACAAAACGGTGGTTCCATCTTGGCATATGCTCTAATCCGCAAGGATTTATTCTTCAGTTTGATGTGTAAGTACACCTGTTTCCCAACTCGAAACTCCTTGGACACCCTATTCTAATATGCATACTTTTCTTCCTATCGTATTCTGCTTTCAGATTCTTCTCGATTACCTACATTTCTTGTTCCATTTGCACCAACATGTTCGGTCCAATCAACACCCTGTTCACTGGATCACTCCAACTGATGGGAGTATTCCATTGTTGATGCATCACATACATGCTCAACATGTCCTCCAATATTTTGTTGACCCTTTCTATCTATCCATCAGTCTGTGGGTGATAAGTTGTAGAAGGCCAACTTTGTCCCTAATCCTACAAAAAACTCCTTCCAAAAATCGGAAGTGAAACTAGCATCCATGTTTGATACAATCTTCTTTGGAACATTGTGCAACCTAACCACATATCTAATGAATACCTTTGATACATCGCTAGCTGAGAATGTAGACTTCATTGGAATGAAGTGTGCAACCTTTGTCAACCTGTCCAGCACAACCATGATGGAATCATGTTGTATCACTATCCTCTACAAACTTGTGATAAATTCCATGGAAATGGCGTCCCATTTTCATTCTTTAATTGCAATCGGTTGTAGAAATCCACCTGGATGCTTACACTCTGCCTTCACCTACTGAAAATCCAAGAACCTAGCCACAAACTCTGCGACATCCTTCTTTAGATTTGGCCAATAACAAAACTTCTTCACTACAGTTAGTGTCTTCTGATAACTTGGGTGACCTGAATATGGTTTCGCATGAAACTCCCTCAAGATCACCTTCTTGAGCTCATTGTTGTCTCGCACATATATCTTGTCTCTAAACCTGACCAATCCATCTACTGTAAGACAATAGTCCACATCTTGTGAACCTATACTTTACTTATACATGTACCTATACCTATACCTGTACCACTAACTATAAATGTACCTATATTTTGTTGTAACCCGTGCCTAAGCTCCATGTACCTGACATACTATTGACCTTCGTGCAAGATCCTATCCTGTAGATCTATCCCATAGGAACTCATAGTTGTTATATGATTTACTTGTATCAGCATGCTAAGAGCATCTGCGACCCGGTTCTCCTTTCCCTTGATGTATCTGATCTCAAAATCAAACTCATTGATCATGGCTAGCCATCTAGCTTTCTTAGCATTCAGATTTAGTTGGTTAAATAGATACCTCAATCCACTATGATCACTCATTAATACAAACCTCCTGCCAAGAAAATAATGCTTCCACATGTTCAATGCATGTATGATCATTTCTAGCTCAAGGTCATGCGTTGGATATTTCTACTCGTGCTCATTCAATTTTCTTAACTCATAACACACTACCTATACATTAAAACTTCTTACCTTTCCTCTGTAATGATGTGATAGAATAAGCAATCTGTGAGAATTTCCTTATGAACCTCCTGTAATAACATGCCAAACCCATGAAGGATCTCACCTCATCTACATTTCTAGGAGCTTCACACTCCATGATAACTCTTACCTTTTATGCATCCACTGTTATGCCCTCCTTAGAGACAAAATGCCCCAAGTAATGTACCTCGGTTTGAAAGAAACCACACTTGTTGAGCTTATCATACAATTAATGCTCTCTCAACAACCTCAACATTGCTACCAAATGATCGGCATGCTCTTCCTCATTTTTAGAATATACCAATATGTCATCAATGAACACAATAACAAACTTGTCCAAAGAGGGACACAACACACTATTAATAAAACACATACAGATAGCTGGAGCATTAGTCAAATCAAATGGAACTACAAAAAACTCATAATGCCCATACGTGGTCCGAAAAGTTGTCTTGTAGATGTCCTCTTCCTTAATGCATACCTGATGATACCTGAATCTCATATCAATCTTCGAGAACACTGCTGCTCCCTTTAGATGATCAAACAAGTCATCAATCCTCGGCAATAGATACCTATTCTTGATGGTCACTTTGTTCAACTGCCTATAGTCAATGCATAATTTGAGAGTACCATCCTTCTTCTTTACAAACAATATTGGTGCACCCCAAGGTGATACACTTGGCCTAATTTATCCCTTGTCAAGAATTTCCTTTAACTGAAAATTCAACTCTACCAACTCTGGAGTGCTCATCATGTATGGTGCTTTTGATGCTGGTGTTGCCCCAAGTACCAACTTAATAGAAAAGTCTACTTCCATGTGAGGTGTAAACTCTGAAATCTCTGTAAGAAACGTATCATGAAACTGTTGTAGAACTGTGTACTTGCTTAAAACATCTGCATCCTCAATTTCCTTACCTTTATTACTAGAGATATGCACTACAAATAACGCACAGCCTTTCCTGCGACTACGCTTGGCCTAAATAGTTGTCACCATCCTAACTGATGTGGATTTCTTCTTTCCCTGTAAGGCTCTTGGTTCCCCATTGTCATCTAAGCACTCAATGGCTTTGTCATAAAAATCCACCTTGGT
Organism: Pinus taeda; assembly: GCA_000404065.3. Taxonomy (NCBI): domain Eukaryota; kingdom Viridiplantae; phylum Streptophyta; class Pinopsida; order Pinales; family Pinaceae; genus Pinus; species Pinus taeda. The sequence goes on from APFE031602562.1 coordinate 69,007, forward strand.
CCTATGAAGGTGTAGCCAGTCCATACCCAATAGCATAATATATGATCCCAACGAAAATGCATTCAAGTGCGTTGATGTAGGCATGCCATTAAACTCAAATGCACAAGCTCTTACCCAATGATGAACTCTTTTCTTTGAACCTGTATACAACTGTACTAACCAAGATTCTGCATGTACTTCTTTATTCAAACCACACTTATCCACCAAATCAGGACTAACATAACTATAATTAGATCTAGGGTCAATCAAAATAGAAACAACTTGATCACAAAGCTTACCATCCATCTCAATGATAGAAGCTTGATGGCCTGCCTACCAATTATCTAGTGTTGCATAGATACAAGGAACACTCTAACCAACATCCCCAATAGTCTGCACCTCCTGTGAACTATATATCTGAGGCCTAGCACCCTGATTCTCTGGACAATCTCTCTTAAGGTGTTCCTTACTGCATGTCCAACGCTCCAACCATCCAGTACCATCACCTCTATGTTGTTGTTGTGATCCATGTTGCATTGAACTTCTTTGGCGGTGCCACATTTTCTTTCTCTTCTGTATTATGAGGTCTTGTTCTTTTCGGCTGCCATTTACCTTTATCTTTCCCTTTCCATCCTTGCTGATATTCATTCTTATGCTTCGAATGCTCAGAAAAATGCTTCAATTTCCCAATAACTTCCTCAAGTGACCGAGGCTCATCATACTCAATCCAATCTCTAAATTCTAATGGAAATCCACTGACAAATCATTGAAATTTAGCCTTCTCATATTTAAGATATGATACATTACTCAATAGCTCTAGGAACTTAGTCATGTACTCTTCATTTATCATCAATCCCGTCTTTAGCTCATAGAATTATTTGGCCTTACTGTCGTAGTACCTTTCTGACAAGTACTTCTTCCTGAAAAACCTCTTGAACTAATGCTAACTCAAGTCCTATGTCCTGATGTCTCTGACCTGCTTCACATCTTCCCACCAGATATTTGCTTTACCTCTCGGGTTGAAGATAGCTACTCTGGCCTTCATATTATCTATGTACTCATGCAACTCAAAGAAGTTGTTCATCCCAAGTATCCAAGCCTCTACATATTTTGGTTTCTTCAAGTCTCCATAAAAAATAGGTGCCTTTGCTTTCTTAAACTCATCTGGAAAGTATCCCTTATCACTCCTCCTGTAAGGATGATAATGATGAGGATCATAATTCCTATAAGAACCATAACTAGAGTAGTACCTGCATTGATCATCTCTCCTATCAGGAGTATCCAACAACCTGCCATCTCTCACTGTGTCATCTCTATATGACCTGTGATCACCATGAGACCTACTCCCATATTCCCCATTAGTTCTATCCTCCTGCCCATGCCTGATCCGAAGTGGCCCTTGTCCCTGCAACTCTGATAAACTATTAAGGAGTATTGCATTAACCTCTGCTTCTTTCTCTTATGCATGTATGATTATGTCATTGTCCATCGTACAACTCCTTATCTCTTCCTTCAATATTCTCAATGTGTTTTCTAGGTCAAAAGAGTTCCCAATACCATGCTACTCATCTGATTCATAGGGAGAATCTTTATAGTCTACCATCTTGCTAGTCATTTTGATCTCTTTCCTGCAAGTCATACTATGTCATCTAAACCAAATCACAATAGACCAACATACCTTAGCATAATTTAGGGAGGATATATCATCTACAATATCAACCAAATCAATATAATACATGTACAAACATGATCATAATAACATATAGACATATAACAATAAGGGGTATCGACACATAAACATCATTCTAGCTAGATTTCAGTCATCAATGCATGACAATATCGACCGCACACCATGACCTCATGTGTGACAACAACAACCATACCAATGTACACTGAAAATATGCAAGCATAAAAAACATGTAACCAATCATACACTCATGATGACACATTCAACGACAACACCTTCACTTTCACATGGCAACATCACTACAACCATGACCGACACCATGCATATGTAACAAGCATATAAACCATTAGGATAACTAACATGTGTGCAACCAACATGAATGCATGACCAACGCACACTGCCCATCTAGTCCAAGGGGTTAACCATGCTCTGGGACCACTCTGTGGTATCATATATGACCCAAAGAGAGCCCAACCCACTCTGATACCACTCTGTAACACTATCATCCCACATCTACCCAAGTAACCAGACAACTAGGGTAAATATGTGACGAGAGGCCACTATAATGGGATTCAACCTCCTAGGTGACCTTAAGGAAGTGGAATTGACGCAAACCCATAACACATACCTTCTATACCTACTACAAGACTCCTAGAAAGCTTCCCAGTCATCCCCATGACCACTCCATGGGTCCCATTGAGTTTTTAGACCATTAAACCCCTAGAAGCTCCCTTGATATGGACAAAGGGTGCATCTAGGAGGCTCTAGCCGCTCCCACATCAAGGCACGGGTGCATCTGGGGAATTTTCTCCTCACTGCTGTGCCCGTGACTCCGGGCTTTGTGCCACTTTTTCAGGCCCAGAGCCTAGGTCACTACCTAGACTCAATGACACTTTTAGAAAATAATTTACACAATAGAACAATGATACATTTGCAAAAACATTGACATGGACTACACTGGACCCCTACTAGCCATGACAGGAATTTCATCAAACATGTCACAAATATGTAATATATAGGTATAAACAATATATATGAGCATAGGGGTCTCATACTTATTTGAGAATTGCTAAGAAGCATTGTTCAATTATTTCATTAGCTGCGTTATCATCTATTAGGTCATAGATACATTGTTATTTAATTTACAAATAAAACCATGAGGAGAATGATACATCATAAATGTCATACTACATGCTTATAACCAACATAATAACAATAAAAATATTAACGATACATCAGCCATAGAATCCGCCTATAAACCAGTACATTTACACATAAGATACCAAGGAAATAACCTCTTATTAATGAATGTAAAATCCAACCCAGTATGGGAATACCACATTCCACCTGACCATAGATTGGATGAGCCAAATATCTCTTCACCCAATCACCCCCATGCCATATTCCAAGCATGAATGTGGGACTCAAACCAAAAGAACCAGATAGGGAATCCTGAGGTTAAACCACCTCACCCTCATCAATAGAAACCAGGATTTACTGTAATCCACACCGAATCACTAGGCCAAAACAATAAACATGTAATAACAGGGTTTACCATGATCTCCACTAGATCACTAGGCCAAAAAAAGCATGGATGCCACCATATTTCTCCACCTACATAGTGAGGAATTTTCCTATCTCCTAGTCTCTAGGCTTTACCGCAATCCACACTAGATCACTAGGCCCTAACTGAGACTCCACTCTCCAGGCTTTACTGTATATCCTGCCATTAACCAGTCGAGGATTCTTAGGCCCACCAAGGCACACAATACCTGGATTTACTGCAACCCACAGTCTGTTTCAGCAGTCACCAGGTGAGTGGCTTTACCACAATCCACAATCTGGTTCATGGATCTCTAGCCCATGTGTTCTTTATTTTGTAGATCCACCTCACTCAGTTTTGAATCCAGCTCAACCAAAAAATGAGAACATGTTGTAGTAGCTACAACCTCCCTCCAAAATTTTGCCTTAGCTTCATTTTGGAGCCTCCCTACCAACCTTTCACAACAGCATGTCTTGCCTTGTCAAGTACACAACCTTAAGTGATTTTCTTGTAGATTTCCAGTCTGTGCATAAGATCTTGTTGCATCCCCCTCATACGCCGTTTCTCTAGACTTGGTCCAGCTACAGGCTAAGTAGCTCCCTCAAGAAATTGCACAATTCTGGAGGGGAACAAATCTTCCCTCCAAAAATTGTGCAATTATGTCTAGTAGCCTGCTGGGCTCCAGAATTGCGCAAAATTGCTTGTCACCCTTCACTGAGAAAATTTCACAATTCCTCCCAGCAGGATTGCTCAACCCAAAAATTGCAAAATTCTGGGAAACAGTCAGCTGCTCAGCCTAGAAATTGCGTAAAACTTTCGGGCAACCAGCCCAGCTCCCTCCTAGAAATGCACATTTTTTTCTCCTCAGGTGAGCAGGCTGTTGCATGTGCCATTGAGTTGACCGATTCCATCTGGGACAAGGAAAACATGACTTGCATGCATGGGCTGCTTTTTCCCGGAATATCAAAAAACATACCTATATTTTAGGGAGCTATTTTTAGCAGCTGGAGGTTACATGCAAAGATCGTTTTAGAATCTTTCCTCCAAGTGTCTCTTTTTCCTATATTTGTGGCATGCACGTCATGAGAGTCAAACTTATTTATTCGATGCTTCAGAGCTCACTTATTCACATCGATATTGGAGCTTTGACATCCCACAACACATCCAAGACTCTTCGACACATCTAGCTCAACTATTCACGGGTAAGTCATCTTAACTTGTCTTTTGCAACATTTCTATTGCTTTTTGTGTTTTGGCTTCTGTGACTGTTATTTGCTTGATTTTTGTGAATTCTTGTTGTCGTTTACATGCATAATAGCTTTTACTAGCACCGTTTTAGTTTTCTTTAGCATCTCACTTCTGTCGCATGCATGAAATTGTTTTACAGGAATGGTCGTCGCTTCGACGACTCGCTTCACCCACATGCGTGTTGCTCCATTTTCTGAATCTTTCATTCACTATTTGCATGCATAGTCATTCACTCCTACTTACACTCAGTATCGCCATGCATTCACATTCACATTTTCTTTCAGTTTCCTGTCGGTGGGTCTGGGCAGCCTTGGCCAGGACTCTGCCTCACCAAGACAACATTGCGCAATCTTGAGAAGGAACTCTCTACCTTCTACTAAAAAAATGTGCATTTCTGCCCAGTGACTACTGGCCCAAAAAATTGCACAATGCAGTCACTGGGCCTGCAATAATTGCCAACTGAAATTGCGCATTGTGTAGTTCCAGTAGCCAACAAGCCAGCCCCGATTGTGCATTGCACAATTCCAGAAGCCACTCAGCCTCCCTAGACAGCCCAGGCTGCCTTTCGCGTAGTTCTGGCAGCTAGTCTCGTAGCTTCCCAGGAAAAATTGTGCAATCCTTTCCAGTCAATCCCCAGGTATGTTGCATGACATTCCTCAAGTTTGATTTGGTTTTCGCTTCAAGTTTCTTGCCATGCATGTCACTTTGTCTCCAGATCTAGTAGGTGCTCGTTCGCCTCTTAACAGTTCAGGATTCATGGCCTTCAAGAGAGCAGGATCAAAGGACACTGACAAAAGTGGAACTGGAGTAGCAGTTGAGTGAGTGTCTACAAGTCTACTGATCTATGAAGACACCAAGTTGATTGTAGACAAGGACATCAAGGTGAAATGGCAAGAGGTCAATGATGCATTTGCAAGCACATTTGGGGAAGACCTCAAAGACCGCCAAGTCTATGTGAAAATCCACAACTCCAGCTTGTATCAGATTGCATGCAGGTATCTCATGCTTCCATGCACGTACATGATACATTGGATCATTTCACACATTGATCCTGAGACAATGACATTGAGCAGTGCTAGTGGGATGAAGATTGCCACCTTCGGGGAATAGTATTATGATGAGATATATCAGATGTCGAAGCCCATGATCATCATGGAGACACCTTTCAACATACCCAACAGCAATGCCAACTCCAGAGATATCTTAAAGAACTGGGTGAAGGAGTCGGCTAAATTCAGGATGACACCCAACTAGATCTACAAGACAAAGATACTGCGGAAGGCATATCAGTACTTGGTCATCTTTGCATGTCACATGTATGGCCAAGAAAGCATGAAACCTTCCCACAAAGTTGGGTGATTGTGTTGGATCAACTGGCCAGAGAAAGGCAAAGCATGCAACTGGTCTGACATGTTGGCTCATCAGCTAAAGGAACAGGTAACAAGGGCTTGACATCGGCCCAAAGGTATGCAAGAAGTAATCTACATGTCCACCTACATCTTGGATGCAATCTGTGCCCGTTGGGAGTTCCTGGGCTTGAAGTGGACATAGACACTGACGGAGACCTTTGTGAACACTTATTGTAATATGTTGTCCGAATGCAGCTTCAGAGGAGTTATCACACAACTGTTTGATCATTTTGTCACCCCAGTTTACAAGATGATATTCAAATAGGATCCACCCTGCATGTCGAAGGCAACAATGGAGGTACTGATCGGCAAAGCTGATTGGTATGCCTCACTATCCGACACCTTCATATGGATTCACAATATGGAGAATCCTTCGCATGTTCTACCAAAGTTTTCCTTGGACAAACTCATCATGTGGGAAGTATCATATCACATCTCAGCAGGATTGACAACTAGGTTGCATTGGAAGAAGAAGGCGCCTTGGCCTGCTCTTCCATTATGGATCAAGTTATACGAGGTACGAAGTTTCAAGCATGTGGATGTAGAAGCAGAGCAGATGAAGAAATATCCATTTTACCTATGAAGTTACAATCCATATGACCCGCATTGTCTTGCGAAAGATCACTGCGTGAGAGTACAGTTCAACTGGATCCACGGGGCATGTCATTAGGTGGAGAAAGACCCATGGAGATATTGTTACAACTCCTCTAGACTCAATGAACTAGTCGTGAAGAAGCATGAAGAAAAATATTGGAAAGCACCAAAAGTAGTAGCAAAAGAGGTAAACATACCAGTGCGGGACAAGGGCAAGAGGAATATTGTCGACAACATGGAGGAAGAGAAAAGCTGCAAGTTACGAGCAGACCCACTTGTGCATAAAGCAGCTTTGGCAATAGTGGTAAAGAGGAAACAACGTGACAAGAGAAACATGTAAAGGTAGAGAGAGAAATGGAGAATGGAGGAAATAGATGTTGGGCATGCAATCCCCCACAACATGTTTTGGTGCTCAAAGCCCAAGTTTTTAGTAATATTATTGTAAAGCCCCATGAATTGTGGGTGCGGAATGTATGTTAGAGTCATAGGGTTGTCCGCCCTAAGTTTGAATGTAATGTCGGCCTACCCATGGTCTGTAGACCATGGGATTGTATAAATAAGAGTGAGGCTCTAAGTTGTAAGGACAATCAGATCATGATAGAATAGAATAGATAGAATGAGGTAGCAAAGCATAGAAGAAGAGTATAAGTGCATCTTGGGTCGTAGTATTAGGAAGAGGCTCTGCAGCTGAGTGCACAGAGGCCTAGTAGAGTCCGCAGCTGAGTGCGCAGGGTAGAGTTGAGTCTGTAACCAGAGAAAGGATTAATAAAGAAAGGTTCTGCTACAAATTCCGTGCATTTATTCTGAGTTATTACATGTTTGATCTTAAATTGCAATTATACTGTTTATTTACTGTGCACACTTATATGAATTGTGAATAATGTTAAGTGTAACTGAAAGCGTACAAATAAGCTAAGTTAATCAACTAATATTGGGCTATTAGTAAGAATTTGGGTAATAACACTGTTCGGCCCCTGAGCAGGGCTGTATGAAGGTAGCATCCCAAGTTGCAAGGAACGGGTAAGCGCGCGTAGCGATGTGCGCACAGGGTCAAACCGCGGACCACTTGAAACCATCAGACATCTCTAGGGTGCGGAAATTTGGTTCTAGCACCCTCCCATACTACTTCGGGTGATACCTCAGTCCGCGCTCTGCGGACTGTTGCCGAAAGGGCCAGTAGTACCAGGATTTGTTTGGCTAAATCACCTTTGAACCTGGGTCAGGCCCCAACAAGCCAATAAATGGTTCCGTTGCTAGGACCAGGATCTGCATAAGGGATTTTTGATGTCGTGTCACTGGAATCCAACGAAGAAAGAAATTGAAGGGTGGCTGGATAGAAAGATTCATGAGTTCGCGGTGCAGGAAAACAAGAATCCACAAGTATCAAAGGAATAGTGGTTAGAACGCTACTTATGTACATAAATCCACAAAATTTTCTTTGCATCCTTCCCCTCTGAGTTATATGAGTGGATTGTGAAGCTAGTAGATAGTCAGGGAAGGTGTAGGCTCGACAAACTAATTGTGTGGACTCCAGAATTAGTGCGCAGACTAGAAGCATCAGAAGATAAGATCGCGTGCACCATGGACCATTGGCTTGATTGAATTATGGGGGGGTTTATCACAGAGTTCGCAGTAGACACAACAATCAGCTACAATGAGGCAGATTGGTGCTTCCTCAAAGGACCACGAGGTAAGTACATTAAATCTTTGAACACTTGGATTAAGATGCTATTGTGTGAAAAGAGGGTTAGGCGAATAAATTGATGTTTGCGGTTATGCGAAGTGGGAGGATCTATAGAAACAAAGGTAGCACAGAGATAGAAAATAGCCCCTTGATTTCACCTCTGCGGGAAAGTGAGGAAGAGTTCGCGAAAGTTTCTCTGAGGAGCACGATTAGTTTGATAAGGCAACGAATTTTGCGCCTACCACCCCCACCTACACCACCACCGGTTTCACCATCGTCGCCTCCACCTCCGCCCACACCACCTCCACCACTACCACAGTTCAATATGGCGAGCGCAATAAAGTTGTTGGTATTCAGAGGAGTAGGGTACGAGGATCCAGACCAATTTTAGTTCGTGATAAAAGCTGTATAGGAAGCACAAGGAGTTGTGGATGACAATATAAAGAAGGAAACACAAGTAAGCATGTTACAGGATCATGCACTAACATGGTACATCAAGCATTCTGATGACCATCCAAATGCGGGGATCAAAAATATCCAGGCCGCGCTGAATAGGGAATTTAGTAGGCCAGAATCAGAGACACAATCGATTATCGGGTTTAAGGAAATTGCGATGCTTCCAGGTGAGACCCAATGGGATCTAGACTAGAGACTGAAGAGTATGATTCGCGAAGCCAACATGACCTTGACAGATTGACAACATCGCGCATGGTTTGTAGCGTCACTAACACCGCATCTAAGGATGGTGCTGTCGTAGCAGAAGTTATCCACCCAGGCCGAAGCTTTGGAGATTGCAATGAGACTGCACGAGACCCCAATACAAGATCCTAGCATGGGGGTCCAAAAAATCCACACACAAATGCAAAATTTGTGTCCGGAAATGCAGAGTTTAAAACAGGATAGGACAACTCGGCTAGAGGCGCGCTAGGAGGTATGGTGCATAAAATGTAGAGGCTAGGGGCATGACAAGGACCATTGTCCAGTCTTCGCGAACTACTTGGCGGGAGGAGGGCCGATGCCATTAAGACCAGAGGCACAAGTAGAACCAAGTGTGATTCCTGAATTATGGTGCATGATTTGTTAGATAGGAGGAAAACATGCTACGAATAATTTTCATCTATTACAGAAGTATATGTAGATGTCTCAGCAATTGTTTCGTAATTTCTGCAGGTCGGTAGGCTATGATGAGCACACCTGCAGAAGTTATGAACTGATGATGGATCAGACTCCTGCCTATAGAGTGCAGAACAAAACACGAGCCCTCGACACAAATGCAGAAATGGTGAGCGCTGGATTTCAGGGGCGCGGACGAGGTCGAGGTGGAATGGGACTAGGAAGGGGTCACGAACAACTGATTTGTTACAATTGCGAAGGGCCAGGGAATTATGCCCGTGACTGTACAAATCCGATGAGAGCGTCATGTTTATATTGTACTTAGTTTGATCATGAGACAAAGGAATGCCCTACATTGATAGCGAGGTTGCGCGATAAAGGGATACTCCAGTCTCCCCCGACTCAGAATTTGCAAATGATGAGGTCTGAGCCACGCGAAGAGGACCTGAATGTAAACATAGTGCTTCGAAGCGGTATCACAACAGGAGATGAAAAAGACAAGCAGCCTGAAGAAAGTGCATGGGTTCGCAAGGCTCCTACAAAGGAACCTAAACTTGATTTGGAGAGCGTGAAGGAGACATTCATGGAATCTAAGAAGAGCTTCACGGAGGCCTCCACTTTAGGTAGTAAGGATCAACTAGAGCTGGAGATGGATCCTTCAATGATCATTACCTTTCTGGAGACATGTATGAAACTGTTATGCGACATCAAGGCTGTGAAAGGACTGCAAGAACTTATCACTAGGTGCGTTGGGTCAGGAGAACCTCGCATAGTCCGGAAGCTAGGGAAACATACATCACAAACAGGAAGGGAAATGCGATTGACTACGCAAATCAGGGAGTATGAAATGGATCAAGTAATTCTGGATCGAGGATCGGATGCGAATGTGCTGCCAAAGCAGACATGGGAACACATGGGCAGTCATGCGTTGCAATGGTCCCCTATTCAATTGTGAATGGCGAACCAACAAAAGATCCTACCAATGGGAAGATTCTAGGGGATAATAGTAGACATCGAAGGTGCGAGCGTGCTTGTAGATTTCAAGGTGATAGATATTGTCGATGACAAAAATACCTATCCGCGCTACTGGGAATAGATTGGGCCACTGATATGAAAGGAGTGATAAATCTAAAGAAACACAAAATTATTTTTGAGAAAAAATAACTACGCGTAGTGGTGCCTTTAAACCTTGTGGAAGGAGTGCGCTACAGAGAGCCAGTGCGCGACGATGACAAGCTATTGTATCTACAAGATAACTGTTCAGGAATAGGATTGGGTGAATCCTATAGTGGATGGCTGGATTTCGTGGGAGCGTGAATTCTCCTGCACATTAGATTCAGATGAGGAAATAGAACGATGCCAGAACTGGCTACACGAGGTAACCACGCTCAACTGCAACATGATGGTAAGATCACTGCGCTACGTGACAATAGAGGCAAGGGATCTGCCAAGGTATGACGGGTTGACAATGGTAGATGAATTCCTGAATGAATTTGAAAGCGCAGTGCCAGAACAATAGCGGTTCGATGCTCTGAAATGGGCACTGCGCGCTATGCCCACAAGGTGGTGGGGTACGCACCAATAGAGTTTTGAGGACTGCCACGAATGCAAAAAGATGATGTGCTTATGATTTGGGAAGCCTCTGATGAGGACGAAATCTAGGCAGGGTGGATGAAATAGCCTGCGTGCCCAACTTTCCAGATGGGTACAAGCATATGGTATGCAGCTCACACGAACGCACACTGCTATCATGAACAACAAGCAGAAGAAGGTAGGGAAAGTGCGCGAACGACAAATTATGATAAGACCTAGCATGCCAAAAATCATACATGGGGAAGCCTTCGACAAGGTGTGCGAAGTGCTGAAGGGGGTCCACCATGTGAGACACACCAACTGGGACCTACGTGTACCAGCAGTTGTTTGGGCTTATAGGACCATGTGCAAAACTCTGACCCCATAAGCGCTTCTAAAGCTGAAGTATGAAGAAGGGGCTGAAATCCCTGTGGATCATGTGAAGCTGAGTCCGTGTGTAACAACACCCATAGATACAATGTTCGGCGCAGACCGAAATGAAGAAATCACACAGCTACGTGAAGCAAAACATATAAGACTTGAGGAAGAAATCCGACGGGGAAACTTTAGACTTTGTGAACTTGAAAAAGATCAGGTACAACTAAGGGAGAAAAGCGCTTTAATGGCCATAGAGGTCAAGAAGATGGAAAATGAAATAAAGGAAGCAATTCTTGTTGAAAAACCGAGGATGGCGAGGCAAGGTGCATATAGTCATACTGACAAATTGGAAATCTATCGTCGTGAATTGGTTAGTCTGCTGCCTTGTCTTGGACCGCGTATCGCCAAACGTAGTGACTAGGCTAGCACATTGCAAATAGTAGAGTGCGTGATGTCGATCGCCACAATGAAAGATGAGGATTCTCCATGAACCATGGTGGAGGACGGGATGGAGCCCCACATAGGTGGTGCGACCACCTAACTAACCATAGGAAGAGTAGTCTTTGAGCTTCAGGCAGTTGAAAGGGAGTGCGGGACTATAAAATATTCTACCTGGAAGCTGCGCGATATGGGAGATGCACGTAGAATCAGAACATCACAGGGTTCACAACCGCACATGGAGGGTTGCGCTACCGCGCGGGTTGGCTGGGAAGTGACCGTTGGTGTCACTATTCATGATGGGATGTTTGATTTGAGGCCAAATGGAGTGGGTGACGGGCATTTAAGATGCAAGTTATGGGCAATATTTGGAAAAACTTGTCACTAAGAAAGCATTAATGGCCCGAAATTGGTGGGAATGGTCAAATTTGAATTCGAAAAAGCGTTATAAAACTCATAGGGCTAGCTAACGAACAACACTTGGTCATTTGAGAATTGAGTGTTTGAGCAGAGCACAAAGGGTTGAGAGTTGAGCAATAATTAAGCCCCTAGGTTTGTGAGAGATGGAATACAATGTAGATATGATGACAACCACTAAGGATGGGTTGGGAATTGAAGAGGTAGCCGCCGGCGAGGCTACGCAGACCCAAATGGTGGGGGATGTCCTAGAAGGCACTAGGGTGGTAACAAAAATCCCCAAATCACCACAAACACCGCGGCCCAAGAAAGATAAACAAGCAATGGGTCTAGTATGCATGTCCCCGAGGAATCCGCGGCACAGCAAACTATCCATGGAAGAGAAGGGGAAGCAGTCACAATAGAAACAGATGCGGAAGAAGAAGACTTACAGGCCCTGGTCACTGCAGTGGAAGAAGAAGAATAAGTGGAGGAGGATATCCAACCGTTGCGCTCTGCAAAAAAATTGCTAGCATATGTCCCTCTGTGGAAAAGGAAAACCAAAGTACCGAAGAACCTGGACGAAACAGAAAGCTCACTCTAGACCCCGCTCCTCCCCGACATCATTGTATTTGAGGGCATACACCTAGGCCATGTATCAACCATGAAATTTGAATACTGGGACCTCGTTGACAGTGAGAAGTTCCCATGCCTGGAGACTGGGAACTTAATGAAGCAGAACATCGAGGGGGCGGTGATCACGTTGGAGCTGCGGAAATCGCTGCGTGGTGTGGAAAATATCGGGTTGCTGCACTTGTTATGGATACCTCATTTCCACCATGTACCCATCACCATTTGCATCATCAGGCAGCTACTCTGCCTAGTGCATGATGGGTATCTATGGCTGGAGGAGCCTATTCCCATCACGATAGACCTCATTCACAGGATTTCTCGGCTCCCCTGTAAAGGAAAGGATGTTGCGACTATAGCCGAAAAAGGTAGTGATTTGGCTTTTGCAGAAGCCATGAAGGTGAAATATAAGCTAGAGAAGAAAAAGGGGGGCTACGTCATCTCGAGCATCAAGAACAAGGGGGTGTGCGTAGCAACCCAACTCTTGGCCAACAAAGTTATGAGAAAGTGTCGCGTCGATGAGGTACCATCGCCAGTGGTCATGCTGGTCGAGTAGTGTGCAGAAGGGGTCCAGTTCAAATGGGCTGAATTTCTCTGCAATGAGTTTTTGATAAATTGTCGCCAATCCCAAGAGTAGGGTAAGACCTTACACTACGTGTGGTTTCTATTATCCATATTTCTCGTAGCGAGAGACTTGCCGGAGGACATTCAGTGCCTCAACATTGACAAAGAGTTACCAGAGGCCGCAAAGTACGCTTTGCTCTAGGCCAGCAAATGTGAAATGGATTCATGACATCAAAATTTTCTGGGTGCTCATGGAGGCTAGCATCTAAATGTGGATCAATAGGAGGCTGCGCCTATCACCTATGGTGCACAATACTCTGCAGAGTTTTACAGACTTCAAAACTGATATGCACAACATCTATATCAGGGCGCGAAAGGATCTAGCGAAGCAGTGGACGAAGCTATCGTTTGTAGCCACTGACGACGCAATTTTCATTTTCTTGGAGACATGGCCTCCCGAATGGTGCGCTCCAGACCTGGAAGAATTGGAGAAGGCCATAGCTCAGAAGAAAAAGGATGATTCTAAGCTGCGCATCACTCAATTATCAGAGAAAAGGCGGAACAAAAAAGTAGCAGCTAAGGTAAGGGAAGTGTGCGAAGCGGCACAGAAAGTCGCGGAGCAGAAGAAGGCTGCAAAAGCAGCAACAACAGCGCAGGTAGCAGAGGTAGCAACGACACATGCAGATGAGGGCCAAGCAACGTCCTCAGGGCAGGAGGTAGAAGAAACATAAACAACAGAAGGGAGTGCAGACCCAGGGACTGCGTCCACATAGTTAAATCAGCCACACATTGTAGAGAGATTAAGCCCGAGAAAGAAGGTCAAGGCCTCAAAGTTGGCCATTGACCCGATCACCTTAACCGGAGGTGATCTCCATGACATCGATGAGATGGTTCGCGATGTCACCATTGAAGCGCTTCAAGATTTTATGCAGAAGCACTAGACTGTGTTGGGGGCCCTCAGGGCGCAGCTGTAGGAGTTACAGGTGTGACCCGCTTAGGAAGGCACCTTGTCAACACACGTCACAACAGGCACTTCAGCAACAGAGGAGATGTTGCGCCCAAGGATGGAAAACACAATAGTGTTTCCAGATGGAGTGCTAGTGTCGTCAAACGCAATGGATCAGTTTTTAGTTAGCATGATGAAAGGCCTTGGCCTTAATTTGGCTTCCCTTCCCTAAGAAATGTTGTATCAGTTACAGGATGGGATAATGGCAGAGCTATGGGCCAAGGAGAGTTGCACGATCTAGGTTCTTAGCGAGCAGAAAATAAACATAGAACAACTCATCTTGCAGCACGATGAATCGTTGTCGCAGAATCAACAGTTGGTGAATACGGTAGATGACGCTTGTCGATGCATCCTGAAGCTGGCCATAGCAGCAGATCTACCAGCAGAAGTGTGGTTCCACAGTTTGGAAAGTGGAGTCCACAACGCGAGAGAAGAGACAACAAGGGTGCAACTGAAGCTAAATCTCCAGATCGCTGAGCTGCGGTTGAAGGCACAACCTTCCACTCCCCCAGAAATAAGAGAACAACATGCCAGCGCTATTACAACAAGATTGGAACATATTGGAGATGCAATGCGCGACTGTACGAATATGTTGGAACAGACATTGGAGGTCCTCATGACTTTGCAGGAGGATCCCAACATCCAGCAGCTGGAGACAGAGGCACACAAACTCCAGCAGCAGTACGACAACATCAGAGGGATTGCGCAGACAGTAGTCCTCACTCAGTGGCTTCTGAGGATGCAGCAAGCCAAGGCATTAAAGGAGTAGGTGGACACGGTGCGCCACAAGGAAGAAGTTCTCAAAGCATGTGTTCAGCCATGAATTGGCGAAGCCTTCACAATCATGGCGAATATTGAAGGGAAGCTCGTGCACATTCAGGGGATGCATGTGTAGATGCAGGAAAGCACGTCGGCCATGGAAGTCTCAGAACAAAGGATGCAGCAGGTTCAGCAAGTAGCAGCGCAGTGTGCTGCAAACATCAACATTGTACGAGAATAGTTGGAGGGACTCCGCACCAAGATCGTCGCGCGGACAGAGTGACCCAAGGGTGAGTCACTATGTTTGTGTTGGGGGCATGTTGGGCATGGAATCCCCCACAACATGTTTTAGGGCTCAAAGCCCAAGTTTTGAGTAATATTATTGTAAATCCCCGCGAATTGCAGGCGCAGAATGTATGTTAGAGTCATAGCATTGTCCACCCTAAGTTTGAATGTAATGTCGGCCTACCCATGGTTTGTGGACCATGGGATTGTATAAATAAGAGCGAGGCTCTAAGTTGTAAGGATAATCAGATCATGATAGAATAGAATAGATAGAATGAGATAACAAGCATAGAAGAAGAGTCTAAGTGCATCTTGGGTCGTAGCAGTAGGAAGAGGCTCAACAGCTGAGTGTGCAGAGGCCTAGTAGAGTCTGCAACTAAGTGTGCAGACCCCTCCAAATGAGTGCGCAACGTAGAGTTGAGTCTGTAGCTGAAGAAAGGATTAATAAATAAAGGTTTTGTTACAAATTCTGTGCATATATTCTGAGTTATTACATGTTTGATCTTAAATTACAATTATATTGTTTATTTACTGTGCGCACTTATATGATTTGTGAATATTTTTAAGTGTAACTGAAAGCGTACAAATAAGCTAAGTTAATCAACTAATATTGGGCTACTATTAATAATTTGGGTAATAACACTGGTCGGTCCCCGAGTAGGGATGCGTGAAGACAACATCCCAAGCTGCGAGGTATGGGTAAGCACGCATAGCAACATGCGCATAGGGTTGAATCACGGACCACTTGAAACCATCAGACATTTCCAGGGTGCGGAAAATTTGTTCTAGCACCCTCCCATACTACTTCGGGTGAGACCTCAGTCCACACTCCGCGGACTATTGCTGAAAGGGCTAGTAGTACCATGATTTGTTTGGTTAAATCACCTCTGAACCTAGGTCAGGCCCCAACAAGCCAATAATAGAGAGGAGTTGCATGAGTTGAAGGAGCAACTTCGGAAGGAACAGGAGTTGCACAAACAGGAGAAGGAAGTGCAACAAGGGGTGCAACTTGTATAGATAGATGAAACTGCGCCCGTATGGTAGTAGACTCATCAGAACATCTGGAATTAGGAAAATAGGGTGAACCATCGCAAGAGCAAGACTTCACTCAGGAGATGGAGCAAGCACTTGAACAGATGGATATAGATATGGAGAAATAGGGGTTAGAGAAAAACATCAACCTCATGCCTCACTACCAAGAGGTTGACCCACCAGCTTCACCGCATCCAGAAGAGGAGCAAGTCCCAAGCGACCAAGGAGACATTGAGATCCTTGGAGATCATCTGGAAGGAGAGATGTGCAACATCTCATTCAATGGATGTCAATATAGAGTTGTGCAATCTTGCAGAGTGTCAACTCTGGATGATCATACATCTCCTGCACAGTTTGAAGAACGAGTGATCATGTCTGACATGCGTAAACATCCAACAACATTGGCTGATGCTACCAGAGCATATGCCAAAGCCACTAGCTCGAGTGTTCACTTCATGATAGTTGAGAATGAGCAAATGGCTAAGGATCCATGGACGACCAAGAAGAGAGGAGAACTAGTTACAACATTCACCCGAGCAGAATTGAAGGAGGCAATACTGGACAAAGTATTGTCCCTTGACACAGTCATGCGGGTGTTGTATTCCAAGGATGGTACCGTGCATAAGGCAATTGTCCATCTTAACGGATGGCAAAAACAATGTGCTAGAATAGCACGTATCTTGTCGAACATGCATGCTACTATTGATTACATGTAAACATGGATGATGAGATACAAGGGAGCCCCACTTCACTTGCCCAAGATGATGAAGCCTAGAGCGGTCGAGTTGAAGGCAGGCATCCAGAGTCAGATCCAGAACTATGAAGAGCTCCCGCAGCTCATCACTAGTCTACAGGCTTCCAATTCACGTGTATTCAATAGTATGGATGTTGTCGCACACACATGCGATCCCATCTATTGGGACACTCACCCAGGAGAAGACAAAGGCACAGGTCCAACTAGAGCTTGACTCGTACTTTGGTGAGTTTATGCGCATAGCCACCAGCCCAGACTTGTCAATTAGTGCAGACACCATGAAAAAGTATGTTATTGGTCTGGCCGCACTCAAGACAATGATGCGCATGCTATCAGACGAGTTGGACATAGGATCTCGAGCAGTGTACCCGGATGCTATAGAGGAAAGAGTTCATAAATATGTCACCTTAGAGTACATGAACACCATCGCAGACTATCGATCTTGGCATTAGTTCGCTACTATCGACCACCGTGAAGATGTCAAAGAGTTTTTTTTCCAACAATTTTCTGAGTCATAGTGATGTCTTGCATGGCTTTCTCATGCCATTTCGTCTCACATGGGTACATGTGCATTATAATGTAATGTCTTGTCAAGTGTAAGTTCAAGTGTCGATTGTTGGATGTAACAGTCATAGAGTAGATGAAGAGTTATGAGGGTAGATGAACTGTCACAAAGGGGAATGCAAAGGGCCACCCCACCCTTTGCTATTAATAGTCCCTCATAATTCATTGTATAGGCTTTTGGTCAGCTAAGCTTCTGATAGGACTATCTTAGAGAAAGATTGGACAATATTGTAACGAGCCTTGGCTTCTCCACTGCGCAGAGATAGTATATATTTTTGGAGGAGCAGGTGGTTGTGGTTGTAATGTTCCACTTTCGGAAATAGTGGTTGGACATGGATGTATTGTATGACTGGAACTTACACTTATTAATAATAAAAAGCCAACACTTTTCATGCATATGTTATATCGTATTTCAACTATCTTAAGTACTCTAAATGATATATGTATCTGTTTGCTTACGCATGCATGTGTAGCTATTTTTTTATATGTATGTATGAATCTTTCTGAAATGTGTTGTTGGTTTAACCATCACTTTGGATTGCTAGCTAATTTGGATTGCTAGCTAACTTGCTTTCCACGTTGTGATGCATCTTTGCTCATGTGTTCCCTTCTTAACTCCATGCTATCATAGGTTTCCGAGGGGTGCACTCACCTCACCCTCTGTGTGTTAGAACCACAAATGCACCTTCCTTGACTTACTGCATATGTCACACCCTTGGTACCAACATGGACATCTTACTTGCCTCTATGCGAAATCACCGTCAAGGCATTACCTTATGACCCACTACTGGGACTCCTACAACAAACGGTCTGAGGTCTAATCGAGACTTCTTACCAGGGAGATCCCCTGACATGTTGGAAGGCCCAACACCATCAACATAACCCCATCACACCTTGGCTATCTAGAAATGGAAAGGATAGTCTGAAAACAATGTCCCACCTTGAAAAACCCATGCCATGATAACAAAGAACCTCATGCAATACCATGCATTCCAAATCTAGCAAGGAAATCACACATGCAAATTGACACCTACAAAAAGTCATGTTGTAGCTGCGTTATCTTGCTCTTACTTGCTTGCTCCTTCCTCTTTCCTTCTTTTCCTTTCTTGATCCAATGCCAAAGTGCTCCAAGAAAACTCTAAATGTCCAAGATATATATATATATATATATAATATATGAGAGAGCTCCAAAACTAAACTGACAGAAGATACCAACTGATCCTTAGAAGCCTTTTTATCAATTAGGCCTCTATTTTCTTCATTTTCCATTATTTTCCTTCATTATCCTCCTCATGTCCACCCTATGACCTTTTACCTTCATTTTCTCCTAATTTCCATTATTTTCATAAATAAAATGCCAATTAATTCCAATTTCCCTTTCCAAATGCCTTTGCCAATTTCCTTAGCCATCCACACTAGGATGTTTTGCCCAACATTCATCTTGGAATAAGTGTCCCATAATCCGTGGTTATTATTCTTCCTTTATTAACTTTTATTACATGGAATTTTCACCAGGGTTGTTACATGGAAGCTCTAATAATGTTTTTGCTTGGGACTTGTTTTGGTTCCCTAGAAAGACATATTGCAGAAGTATATGCAGAGGATGGAAAGATAGTAGATGAGATAATTTGTTGGATGATACTGATGTACCTACAATTGTTTGATTTTATTAAGGAAAACATGGATTGTGTGGACAACACTAATGATGGCTTAGAAGAGCATGAGGGTAGAATTTATATTTGGAAATTTGATATGAATTATTGAAGAATATGAGGTGAAACTCTATTATGAAGGATAGAAGGTATGTGCAAGAAGTTGTAAGGAAGTTTGTCTCGTTGAATATAATATATGAACCATATGATGACAAAGTCGCATGAAGATAATCAAGATCCAAAAAGGTCTAAGTTTATTGAGATGTGATGCTGTTAGGAGCCAAGAATCCCTCCAAGCCACTACTAATATCTCCATGGAAGAATAAGTAACCAATGAATGAGACAAGTTTAAGCTTGTGTTTATGTCTCTTGGGTTGAAAGGGAGTAAGGATATCCTCCCTGGTTGAGAGGGAGTGATGAGGGACATCATATTCTACACATGTCATGCACTAGACCATGACTAACATCTATAAGTCTAGTGAAGGAACTGGTAGGGAGAATCGAGGATTGGATAAGAATTTGGGACTGATACTCCTTGAGGATTGGGAAACCAAGATCGGAGTAGTCCCTAGGACCGATACTCTTTAAGGATAGTGTAGGGTATCCAATATAAGAGTAGTCAAAGAGGATTGATATTATTTGTGGATTGGAAATCCAAGATAAGAATAATCCTGTAAGTACATACCTAGTGGACATTCGGATGGGGTATGTGCCTTGAGAGGCAGTGGTGGTGGTGTCCAAATGTATGCCTACTAGCATCATGCTCTAATCTAGTGGAGAGTTAGAGCTTGTCAGTCAAGGCCTTGCTATTGTATAATTGACAATGTTTGTTACGATATTAATTCTCGATGATGGTTATCAATCTAAACTCTTGTTATGAAAATATTTCAATTTGAGAGTATCCTTGTATTGGTCAGTAATTATGAATACCTCCCTATTTAAGAGGGAGTGTTGAAAAATGTAACTAGGTTCAATCTTCATAATCATTGTACTTGTATCATTATGTATTTCATGAAAAAGCAAAAACAAGAAAAAGAAAAAACTATTATTAGTATTATTTTCCAGTCAAATCATGTTCTTCATGCTTCTATGGTTTATTGAGTGAAAAGAAAATTTGTATGTGTCAAAATCCCATTTGGATTATTTGAAAGAAAAAGAAAAAAAGTATTTTGAGTCAAAAGAGTCATTTGGTCACCCACAAGACCAAGTTAGCCCTCTAAATGGATAAGTCGGCCAACCCATAAGTTGTGTCTCTTCATATGGTTGAACAACTATTTATTGGAAATTATTCTCCACATTTGGCAACCAATTCAATTTTTGTGCAAGCAAGAAGAAGAATATCACTAAAGTAAAAAGTATAGAGAGAGAAAGCAAAGTCAAAGGAGAGAGAAATGTTTGTTTTTTTGCCCTAATTTTCCCACACACACAATATTTTTTTTGTGATATTTCAGAGCTGGTAAAGGTCTGAAATCGCAAGGGCCGAAATTTCAGGAAGAGGCTGCAATTTTAGGAAGTGACTAGAATTCAGAAATTTGACCCTATTTGACTTTGTTGGATTTGACTTGCTAAAGAAGGATTGAAGGAGCATTGAATTAGGTATTGTGGGTGGTATTGGTATTTATATTGGATATTGGATTTATCACTTTGATATGATTCTATAAGAAGAGGAATTTTCTAGGTTTTCCCCCTTATGGGGTTTTGGCCCTAGCTTGGAGATCCTAATTTATTTTATTATTTTGTTTCTTTGTGATCTTCATGTAAATTTTGATAATTGCTTGATGAAGAAGAATAGAACAAAATAATAAAAATCCAAAAAAAACTCACAAGTAATTATCATGGAGAGAAATCTACCCTAATTAGCTAGCATATTGATTTCTCAACAGGTCTTACATGCCATTACCAATATCTAGTGGACCATGGGAGGGTATCCATGTGGATTCTATTAGTGGGATACCAATATGTAGGGTGGTCATAATTACTTATTTGTAGTTGTGTAATGATTCAACAAAAAAAATTGTGCTATTGTCCTATAAGAATATAATCAAGGGCCACCAATCACTTGGGTTATAATTTTCAAAGTGTTGGTATATTTTGGATCTTGTTCCATTGCATAAAGTCAACATTTAATATTTTATGAAAGTTTTGGACAAC
Source organism: Pinus taeda (assembly GCA_000404065.3). Classification (NCBI taxonomy): domain Eukaryota; kingdom Viridiplantae; phylum Streptophyta; class Pinopsida; order Pinales; family Pinaceae; genus Pinus; species Pinus taeda. The sequence goes on from APFE031602562.1 coordinate 90,445, forward strand.
TCTATACGAAATAATGGATACAAAGTTGAATCATTCCAGTGCATTACAACCTCAGACTAATACAAAAACCTTAGTTGTTAAAAGAAATTTGGTGCAACAATTAAGAAAATATAACACAGAGCACCGAAAGTTTGGGATGAATAGTTGATGATCAATAGCAACAAAATCAAGATTTTAAATTTCTTATGATTATTTGTTATTATCAACCTTTGTTTTTTTCTATAGGCAACAACAAATGAATGGGTAAAAATGAATGAAAAGGTAGAGAGAGCAGAGAATTCCTATGGTATAATTGAGGAGATTACCTTAAAAGGGTAAAAATAGTTGGTGTGAAGTCGAGAAAGAGCCTTAAAGAGCTTAAGAAAGAAAAAGTACATCAAAGTTCTTAAATAATACAAAGGGAATGTCATGGAGGTAATGAACTCTAAAGACTATGACAAAACAAATGTTGGAGTATTTAACAAGCAGTGGAATCTATAAAAAACACGAGGTAGATCCAACCAACAAAATTAAAATAGGCATTTCTAAAATAATTAAAGGCATCCTTGGAGAATGAGTTGAATAAGAAACAAATTTCAAAAACTCCATCATTCTAAGGACCAATTGTGGTTATTGTTCATTCACCAATGTAACCTCTAGTGAAACATTGGGAAAACAAGCTTAAAAATCTTATTGAATCCATAAACTCATTTTTCAAGGACTTTTCACAATGGATAAAAACTACAAAGATCATAAATTTGGGGACAACAACACTATGGTAAGATTCTATTTGGTTTTTCTATTGACAAAAATCCATATGGAAGATGTCATCAAGGTAATTAGAGATTTTACAAATAAGGAAATGGAAACATTGGTTCAATTTTGCTTGAATTTCACATATTTAAGCTTTCAAATGATCATATATGAGCAAACAAAGGCCATAGAAATGGGTTATCCATTCTTCTATGAATTTTCAATTCATATTTTGAAAATTATGACATGGATTCTTAACCTTTAAAACCATATCGATGGGAATATTTTGTGGACTACATATGCACAATGGCTTTTCAATCATCTAAATAACCAAAAATGAAAGTATATATATATAATAATATATTACTATAATTATATATATAATATATCACTTAATTTGGATTGGATCATTATATTTTTTTTTCGTTCGATGATTTTCGAGTGGAAAAAGTGGAGTAATTATCTCACAGGACTACTTTTACCAACGAGACCTAGTTTGGCAAATTGGTTTCTAAAAATATTCCGAGAGAATTTTGAGGCATCAAATAGAATTTTTGGGGTGTAAAACATTGTCGCTTTGGCATAGAAACTTTTTTACATATTCTGCACATCGATTTATTCCTATTCTACACATAGAAACCTTTCCAACAGTTGAAGAATCACATCAATCAAAGTCAGTATGCAAAAGTTGTGTCACTTAGAAGTTGAACTTCTTGTTTTGCCCACCATAATTCGAGAGCATGCGACATCAGCCCTAACTAAACATGGAAATGGGATAGACACATGATCATGATGGAGAAGACTCTCGAAGTATTCATATTTTAACTCTAGCTAAGAGTTTAAGGAGTCAAACCTTACCACAAGTAGGCTATTTGGTTATGTTATAACTAAGCCATTAAGAGTAAAAGGGATACCATTCTTTTCGAGTGCATTTTTTCCGAAAATGAGAAGAGTAGTCAAGAGGGATAGGGAGAGAGAACACAAAGAGGATTTGTGTACTATAGTATCCCACATTCCATAGGACTCACTTCTTAGTACTGACATTCATTTCTTATTCAAGAAAAGATAGTATAACAACCTCACCTTCTAGCTAGGTATTCTCCTTGATGGACTACGAAATTGTGTTTTTTTTTTAAATGAAAGTACCCTAATTGATTTTTTATTAAACCTCCTATTTTCCACCTTAAATTACCATAAAACCATTTACATACATTCCAAGTAACTCAAGGTATGAATTTCTTGCTAACTAGTTATCTTATTATTGTTTTTAGACAAACATTGTCGCTTTGGCATAGCAACTTTTTTACATATTCTGCACATCGATTTATTCCTATTCTACACATAGAAACCTTTCCAACAGTTGAATAATCACATCAATCAAACTCAGTATGCAAAATTTGTGTCACTTAGAAGTTGAACTTCTTGTTTTTCCCACCATAATTCGAGAGTATGCGACATCAGCCCTAACTAAACATGGAAATGGGATAGACACATGATCATGATGGAGAAGACTCTCGAAGTATTCATATTTTAACTCTAGCTAAGAGTTTAAGGAGTCAAACCTTACCATAAGTAGGCTATTTGGTTATGTTATAACTAAGCCATTAAGAGTAAAAGGGATACCATTCTTTTTGAGTGCATTTTTTCCGAAAATGAGAAGAGTAGTCAAGAGGGATAGGGAGAGAGAACACAAAGAGGATTTGTGTACTATAGTATCCCACATTCCATAGGACTCACTTCTTAGTACTCACATTCATTTCTTATTCAAGAAAAGATAGTATAACAGCCTCACCTTCTAGCTAGGTATTCTCCTTGATGGACTACGAAATTGTGTTTTTTTTTTAAATGAAAGTACCCTAATTTATTTTTTTATTAAACCTCCTATTTTCCACCTTAAATTACCATAAAACCATTTACATACATTCCAAGTAACTCAAGGTATGAATTTCTTGCTAACTAGTTATCTTATTATTGTTTTTAGACTATAACTGATAATGTTTTAAGAGTTATTTTAATATATTATATATGTATGAAATAATATGGGCGCTAACGCAAATGATTACGGAGGTACATTCATTTATCAACAGATTTCATGTGATCAACAATGTAGTGGAAGCTTAAGGAAGGAACAGGCGGCATTTACAGAATTCACAAGCATGCCACATGAGGGGAAACAATGTAGACTTTAGCATCTACAAGGAACACAATATATATGCTACAAGTCAATTTTTCACCACGAAACTTGATCAGTTTATGGATATTATTACCATTCATGAACATGTTGAAACCAGCTCCCTTATAAGTCAAACAATTCAAAATATGTTATAGTCCATGAGAAATTTGGGTCAAATAGCTCTCACACCTTGTTAAGTTCCACCTGTGCTGATTTCTCTAATGTTTCACATGCATGCACTGGAATTGACTCTGAGATTATCACATCACTACGATCTTTCTGTAACTACAAACCAGCGCAGGTGAATGATAGAAAGTAAAAATAAAAAGTACACTCTAGAAACATAGTTGGTCGAATATTTCCCAACTAAAAGCTTTTGGGTGATGACTATTCGAACTATATCCCTCATAAGATGCATCTCCATCCCTTTTCTCATGGTAACCTAATCCTTCATTAAAGGAGGTTCATCCTCTTCTTAGGGATCTGAAACTTTCCCCTCTTTGATCTATAAAAGAACTAGAGGGTTGAGGGATGAAGGAGGTCATAATTCAGAGAATACAAACTTATGTTGTTAGTTTGATATTGGAGAGCTTGTTATCTAAGTATGAGATTGAAGGAATTTGGTAGGAACCTCACGACATCAAGGTGAAGGTTGTAAGGCTCCTCTTATCTTCTGATTAATACAAATGAGCACTTTTTCCCATTGATTTTGTCTTTTATGAATGGTTAATAGTTTGCAATTGTTTATTATATTCATTAAGGCATGTTCAATCCCTAATTTCCTTGATCATTAGGCTAAGTTGTTTGAATTATTATATCACATGTGCTTTTGATCCTTTTTATGGTTTATGTGTGCAGGTCCTATAAAGCATTGAAGAGTTGCATAAAGTCACAACCATGGATCTTCATCAGGCATTTCGTGAAAACGGTAAGAGGTCTATCCATTAGATAGAGTGCTTGTAATTCGAATGAGTTCAACTTAGGGAAGAGTCAGTTCATTTGTCATGATTGTTTCTAGTTTCCATTTAGGATCTAGGGAGATCGCTCTTTTCCACAAGAAGGATTGTCTGGCGTAACAAACTGGTGACCATATTGGGGAACAACTTTGTTCTTGTCTTTTTCCTTAGCCTCGCTTTCTAATTTTTCTGGTTTATCCAGACCTAAGTCTTCGTAAATTAATGGGATTTTAGATCTGATTGGTTGATTTTTGATTTTTTTATTTTTTCTTTAAGTTTTCTTCCTCGTGTTGTTTCTGTTTGTACACATAGTGCAGATCTGCACCTTTTTTGTCGTAGCAACTGAGCGCATGCACTTTGTTGCCTGCTGGAAACCCATGTAGACGTTGAAATTTTTTGAAAATTTTGCTATAGCTCCAACCTAGACCTGAATTTGTCTTTGTCAAAGTGTCATTCAATCTGTTTGGACTATGCGTTGTCTTTTATGAACTTAGTTGATTGCTTTGTTGATGATTTTTTGAAGATTAGGTCTTTTTGGAATAATACCTTAAGGTTTTGACTGGTTGATTTGTTGATTGATCAAAACAAGTTTGAATGTATTTTTGTGAGTGATGTTCTCATTTTGTTATGAAAAATACACTGGTTAAGCTTTAAAATTGTTTATTTGTAGTCAAAATCACTTTGAATTACAAATTAGGGTTTTTGAAGACCTTGTGCTTTTGTGAAAGGATCATTTTTATTTTTTCTTGATAAAAGAAGTTGTTGCTTTCATCTTGAGAAAATTTTCGTGATTGCATTGTTATTGTCATCAAATCAAAGCATTCATAGGAGAATATGTATTTTATCCATCTTCTTGATTGATTTATGTGTGCTTGGAAGTTTCAAGTGATTAGAAGAAAAGAGTGTTTTAGTTTATTTTGATAATTAGGGAAATCTGGAAATTAGTTTGTTGACTGCGTTTTTCATTACAAAATAGTGAAATTGGTTGTTTTGAGAAAAGTGGAAAAATTGTGAGTTGTTGCATTTTATTTCTCAAAAATCAAAGAAAACTCGTTCTTTTCTCTAAATAGAATTTCGTCAAAATTGAAAGTTGATTTTCATTTTAAAGTGCATTAAGATTTCTAGTCATGTCACAACATCATAAGTTTCACCTCCACCACCCATTGAGTAAAAGAACAACTTAATAATACAATGCTAATTAAAATTCACTTAGAATTTTATATTTTTTAGGGATATTTTCACCTACAGTAGCTTAAGTGTAGGGCTTTGGAATAGGGAAGGAAGTAAACTTTCCAAAGCTACAAACAGACAATAGAATCTTGAGTTAGGGAGAGAAAATCCAAGTATTATGTTTTTCTCTGGGAAGCTCCCCTTGGACATGAGTTAAGCATGAGGTCATGTCAAATCTAGTGAAGTGATCTGATCCAATTCATTGGCCTAGATACAGTGATTTACACGTATTACAACGATACCGAAAGGTACTTGGGGTCACTTGAAAGTAAACCTCCAATCGATCATGTGGAGGAGCCTTCAAGGGGATTGAGCTCATTACTCTATCCTTGCGTGCACGTCCGATATACGACTATCCCCCCAGGTGAAATTGTTGTATTTGGTGAACATAGTGACTATAATCCTAGGGCTCTACCTAAGGTGACAACATAGGGAAGGTCCTGCTGTACCTAGAACGGACATTGGCTAGACTCACTTGGACTCTCTGGAGGGTAATCTTTGCTCGGGATGGTTTATAGTAGAGTTACTTGCACCAGATCATTTCATTAAGCAGGTTGTTAGGGAAACTAGTCCAAATACTCATTTAAAAAAAGTTCACCTTGATCTCTTCGATGTTGGATTTAATCACCAACTAGTATATATTTATCTTTGTGAAGAGTAAGTTTGTGTGGTTTGAACTCCTAGATTTTTTAGCACATTTTACTTTCTGTGTTGTTTTTTTTTTACTTTTTAGAGACTTTAGGTGTAATTTAGATATTGTGTGATTAATAAATTTAAATTTTTTCATTGTGGCAAAATTACCAAGACAATCACATAGGATACTCCGGGATCCCCCTGAGTATACACCGAGTCAGTTAGAAAAGATTAAAGCAGAAAAATCTAAATCATCTGAAACTGGAACTACAACAAAAATTGAAACTTCTTCTATTATAGATTTTGATGTAAGTGGAACTGAAGTTAATCAACCTATAACATATACTATTTTAGGTCTTGAAGTAACAGAAACTAAATTTGATCAAACTCATAATTTAACATCGTACTCAGCAACGACTGATTTACAAATTACTGAATTCATTCAAACTGAATCATATACTGGAGAATCTTCTGATAGAAACCCTGTTTCCAAATCAGATATTGATGAACCCGAGTCTAATATTTTTGAGCCTAAAATTCATACATCTGCTACAACACATATTCCAGATCCTCCACTTTCACTGTGTGTGAAACTTATCATTACTGATAGTCTTCCTCCTCGTTTTATTGCCATTGAAGAACTTGTTTCTGATGAAGAGGAAGGACCCATCGTTTCTATTAGTGAACCTGTAGATATCTTAGAACCTTTGTTTCAATCTCTTCACCCTGACCCTTGGTATTTTACACCCTTGAAATTTTTAGGGCAAGGGATTTTGTGTTACACGACTCCTTATTCTACCGTACCTGATTTTGACTGGTTCACAACGATTCTTAGAAGTGCCAGGTCAGATACATCCATGTATTCCACTTCTCCAGAATCCACATTGTACGGTGGTTTTTTACCACCTGGATATCACTCTCTCGCAGGAGCTTATTCAGGAGCTTCTTTCTCGAACTCATCTTCAAACTTGTCAACTGGTGTAATTAACTCTATCAATGAAGGTTTGGCATATGAAAAATCCATTAATATGATTTCTGGTAATTTTGGTAATCCACGAGCTCACCCAATAGGTAGTCATTATCTGTTTGGGAGGAAACCATCGTATCCTCCACCTACAGGACAACCTTTTGGTGCATCTTACCCTACAACTGGGGGGAAACCCTCCGCCGGAAACTACTTTAACTATGCTCAAATGTCACAAACTGGTTTTGGTCAGCCTATTGTGCCTCAACCCACCTTTGGAATGCCTTACCCTGGATTGAATACGATCTGGAACCCTTCTCAACAATCAATTCCTCTTGCTTCTTAGGTGCCTTTGTATCAACCTGGCCAATCTCTTGGACAACCTATGCAAAAATTTCCTTTTCAAGGTATGTCTTCTCAAGTCCAACCAACCATCTACGCTAACTCATCGACACCCTCCCAACAATCGCTTCAATAGTCCGCCCAAATTACTCATCATACCGTAGGGCAGTGTGTTATGGAAACAACTATTTAGAACCTAGGTTCAAGTTTGCCTAAAACTCCCATTCCAGGAGTATTGCAAATAATTGTCTTGCTTACATCACAGGTTACTATGCAACCTCTTTTTCAGTCTTTACCTAAAGCATCTGGTGTTCAATCCATTCCTATGATTCCATAAGCACCTCAAATACCTGTTGTTCAACCTAGTGCTCCATATATGAAAGTACTTTTTCAAGGGCTATCTTTCAAAGGTTTACCCCAGTGTCAGTTTGTTCGAGCTACACCTTTTCAAACTCAATTTCTCTAAGGTCAACCCTTGCATAGTCAACCCTTTCAAGGAAAATTTGTTCAAGGTCAAATGGGTCAGAATCTCCCCTTCCAGAATCAACCATACCCAGGTCATATGTTTGAACAACCTATTCAACCGCAATATGGTATGGCTCATCTTGGATACCCAGGAGGTATGTAGATTCCAACTGCTCAAGCTATCCCAAGATATCCTGGATATCCTCCTCTTGATATGGGATTCGCCCCTTGAGGTTATCAATATCCATCACAAGACTCTAATCGCCAGTTTCCTTTCATTGCAACTTAGGATTTAACTGCCCTCTCAGTTAACTAATGATCCACTCTTTATTTACCCTATTGGCTGGCTATTCCTATTAATTTTCCTAGTGATATTCCTAAGTTTGAAGGTAAGTTGGGTGAAGATTTGTGCAACCATGTCATGACCTACCATCTTTGGTGCGCGTCCAACTCATTAAATAATGATTCTATTAGATTACATCTTTTTCAACGAAACCTATTCGGTTAGGCAACCAAATGGTATGTAGTATTTCTGTGTGCTTCTTTCAACTTGTTCAATTCCCTTGCTACAACCTTTTTGACCCATATTCAGTTACTCGTTCGGTATGACAATGGAACTACACTTTTGACTTCTTTAAAGCATTCAACGTCAACCCATATCTCAGATCACATTAACAAATAGAGACGAAGACGTTGCCTAGTTAAAGTTTACATTCCAGACCAGATTCTGGCTGAATGGTTTATAAAGTCACGTTTACTAGTAATAACTGAAGATGTGGCTTGTTAGCACTCTAGGAAACTCTACTAGGTTGCAGCTCGGAGATGCCTGGTAACATATAATCTTCAATATTGTTCTCAGAACTATTGGAATGGATTATGGTTTGGATCAAGTCAGAGAACCATTTCAACTCTATTCTCACTCAAGACATGCATGAACACCCTCAACAACACAAGGCTTTAGACCACTAATGCTTAATAGTTTGTAGATTTAATGGATAGATGGAGAATATTGACAATACCAGGAGATTTCATACATGAACATATATGAATGGCTAGCTACAGGAAACAAATGAGCTTATTGACTATACTAGCAGATGCACATATAACAACACATATAAATGGCTAGCTACTGGGAGAAAAGAAGCTTGCAAATCTAATATATCAAAGTAGAGATAAGATGACAATTATTTGGCATTAAACACAAAGAAAACCTGAACAAACTGTTTAAGTGCAAGCATAGAACAACAAAGAGCATGGACATTGAACATATAATGGCAAAAAAAGCTTATATTGCTAGAATGAAGATGAGAAGCTTGAATGAATAGAGTAGCAATAATTTCCAAAAGTTGAACCCTTGTTACATCTGGTTTCCAGATATTTATAGCCTTTACAATGATATTCAACCTTCTGAGGCTTGAGAGGTCTTAATCGATCACTCTCTTGTTTAACTGTTTGATTCCCTGAAGGCAAGCATGGCTTGGAGGTTTTTCTCCTTATGACAGAGGAATAATCAAATTCAGATATTTTGGGTGCACTGGCATGGAGCTCTCTCTTGACAAAGATGCCCACAATCTCTTCTGTTGTTTTAAGCTATGTTGCACTGTGCTACTCCGTGATGTATCTGATTCGGGCTGTGTTGTGTTATAGATTCCCATGATATTTATGTTTTAGGCTAGCTGGGCATGCTGTGTAGCGCTGTAGATGCTTCTTGGCCTCAGTTTATCTTCAAAATGTTTAATAATGAGTGTTTTATGTTTTACATAGAAAACACTATAATGTTGTAAATTTCGGCCAATGTCTGTTCCTTTCGGACTTTGAAAGTCCTCAAAAATGGTTTATTTACCCATCGGGTCCACCCTTAGGGTTATTGCAAGTTGCATTTGGCCCTGTTCCTGTGTTTTTCATTAAACCATAAAAATGAACGAAACACCTTGAAAATGGCCCTCTTGCAAATCTCGAATTTCATATATTTCACGTCCCGAACCCTTTCGGGTCCGAGCTTCATCGCTATCACATTGTCTCCAGTTCCCTTCGTATTTTGTTAAAATAACGAAAAACATAGAAAATATATTAAAAATGGCCTGGGCGTGGACTTCAAACATTATCAAATATCATTTTTCATAACCATTGGGTCTGGTTATTGCATCGTACATACACCTGTGCATAGGCCCCGCCCCATGGTATAGTGCTGATGTGATACAATGATACAATCTGATCGCAATCACTGATCGATCAATACCGGGGTCTTTTATATATACATAACATAGCTCCCTGTCGATGTGACCCGTCGATTCGATCATCAGCGATCACTGATTGGCGATGTCACGTGCCCATCTTTAAACTATCACCTCTACCCGGTCGATATGTGATTTTCCGCTTAGATCTAAGCTGTTGATCGGACAGATCTAACGGTAGTTATTCATTCCTTTGTTTAAGCCTACATTTGTAGGTTTTTCATGGTTTTAGATTGTTTTGATCCTCCCGATAGTGCATTTATACCCTTCCAAGGGCTTTCCTCTTGCGCTGATTTTGATCATTAGATGATCTTTGAGAAAAAATTGAAGATTTCAAGAAAATTAATGGACCCATTGGCATGTTTCTAAGCAAATTTGGAGATTTCAAGAGCATATGTGGATCCAATTTTGGACCTTTTGACAACGAGGCTAACATTGGCTCCTTCTGGGGATGAAATCCTCCCTGTGAGGTTTCAAGGATCTCAGATCAATGCCTTTCTTGTAAAACAAAAATTAAATCTTCCTTCTAGTGTTCCATTAGGTGTGGAGTCTATTTTGTATGAAATAAAAACTGAAAGAAAAACATATTTACAATACCAAGGCTTTAAAGCCTTAAACGAAATACAGTTTCAAGAACTGCCCATTTAATGGGCTACTAAAAGTATCTCCTCCTTATAGACTGTGTATTGTTCTGCTGAACTTGAGTGATGAAAAAAGGAACTGTCCATAAGGAGTCAAAATTGCCATGATTACTACTCTTTTCCTTAAATGCATCCCATTTAAGCACCCAATCACCAACTTGGAAATTGCCCACTTTTGCCTTCCTGTCAAAGGTTTCTTTGATTGCCTTTTGATGAGCCTTTGACTTCTCAACCAGTTGCTCTCTGATCCGCTGTAGTTCAACCAGGTTATTCATTGTTCTCACCATGTCATTCTCTTAATCTTGTTCTTCTTGCAAGAATTTAGCCACAGGGAGAATAAGCTAGATAGGGAAAGAAGCATCAGCGCCATAAACCAGTTTAAATGGAGAATTCCCTATGGATTTTTTGATGGTAACTCTGTCAGCCCATAGTGCAAACTTCAACTTGGAATCCTAGCTCTTTTTGTTGTCCTCTAACAATTTTTTGATTACCCTTACCAGACTCTTGTTAGATGATTCTGCCAAGCCATTGCCTTGAGGATAATATGAGGTAGAATGCACTACTTGAATACCCATGGATTCAGTCATGTCCACCATTTTTTTTGCCTTGAAAGCTACTGCATTATCAATGACTAGTATGGTTGGGCAACCAAATCTAGTGAAAATATTCTCATTCAAGAACTTATGACAACTTGATGGTTGGCATTCTTAGTGGGTATAGCCTCAATCCACTTGGTGAAATAATCAGTGGCTACCAAGATCCATTTGTGTTGGCCATTAGAATGTGGGTTGATCTCACATATAAATTCTAAGCCCCACTGCTGGAAGGGACCATTGACATGTACTGGCTTCAAGGGTAGGGATTTTAGCTGCTATCTTCCTACAAACCTCTGACACTTGTCACAAGCTTTCACAGAATAAAACACGTCAAAGAAAAGAGTAGGCCAATAATACCCAGCCCTCAGGATTTGGTGAGCTGTGGTTTTCCAATAATGATGCCCTTCACAGATGTTAGAATGGAACTAGTGTATGACTTCCATAGATTTTTATTTATCTAGACATCTCAAGAGGATTCCTAATGGAACTTTCCAATAAAGCAGATTTTTATTAATGTATAATTGGGCAGATCTAAGTTTAATGGCACGAGCTTGATTTGAGCCAAGCCCGGGAGGGACTTATAGCTTTTGCAAAAAATGAACTATGCTATGATACCATCCACATGTGGTTATATTTTTAGCCAAAGACTGATTCTGCTTTTGCTCTTCTGCTGCTCCCTTTGCCTGATCATAATCTGAATTTAGACCCATGGAATTTATATCTAACAAGCTACAATTTTCTTCAGCCATAATTTTAGCCAAGCCTTGGCCTTTGACAAGCTTAGTGGGCTTCACCTCTATGTTAAATTCTATGAATTTTTCAATCCATTTAGCTCTCTTCCCATCAATATCTGGCTGAGTTAAGACATCTTTTACTGAGGTCGAAGGTACATACACAACCACTTTGGAATCTAGAATATAAATTTTGAATGCTTTTAAAGATTTTATGAGAGTATAAGCTTGTTTTTCAATAAGGTCATACCTTAGTTCAGCATCCCTTAGAGTCTTGCTAAAAAATGCCACTGGGTGATCTATGCCTTCATCATTTTTCTGCAACTGAACTATTGCAAGTGTATCATAAGAGGCGAAAGAGAAGATACAAAACTCCTTAGTGTAATCTGGGTTGATTAAAGTGGGAGCTTCCATGATAGCTTGCTTGATGGCTTCAAAAGAGCTTCTTGAAGCATCTGTCCATTTTATTTCTTCTCCTTTCTTCAGCATGGAAGTGATGTGCTTTACAAGCTCTGCAAAGTTTGGAATGAACCTCCTTACGAAGTTAATCTTACCCAAGAAGGATTGAATGCCCCCTTTTGACCTTGGGATGGACAATGTATGAATGGCTTGAACCCTGGCAGGATCAATCTTCACAACTTCAGCAAGAACAATATGTCCCAGAAGTTTGCCTTCTTCTAGAGAAAACTGTGACTTCTTTGGATTGACTGAAATTCCAAACTGTCTGCACTTTAGGAAGACCTTCCTCAAATGTTGTAAATGGTCTTTGTGGCTACTTGAGAAGACTGTTATGTCATCAAGATAAATAAGGACAAATTTTTCCTTCTCTCCCACAAAGGCTATGTCCATGGCCCTCTGAAAAGTAGCCCCAACATTCATCAGTCCGAAAGGCATCTTGGAGTACATGAAAGTGTCCCAAGGAGTAGTGAAGGTAGTCTTTTCCTGATCTTCAGGATGTACAACAATTTGATTGTAACCTGAAAATCCATCTAAGGAAGACATGACTCTAGCCCCTGAAACTCTTTAAAGCAAGTGTTCCATCTTAGGCAGGGGATAGTTATCTTTTATAGAGCACTTGTTCAGATTTCTAAAGTCAACACAAAGCCTGATTTCTCCATTTTTCTTTCTCACTACCATAAGGTTGGCTATCCATTTTGAATACCTTAGGGGCACTATAATTTTGGCATCCAACAGCTTCTTGATCTCTTTCTCAATCAAAGGCAATAAGAGAGGGTTGATAGGTCATAGTTTTTTCTTAAAAGGGGTGGTATTCTTTTCTAGTGGAATCTTATGATGTATGATGTTTGTATCATAAGTTTTAAGATCACTGTACTCCCAATTGCTTCATGAGGGTGCAATACTCGAAATTCTAGGCAGAAGACAAATGCGTGGACAAATTGATGAATTTCAGATGGGTTGGGCTCCCTATATTATGTTTACAGACAACATATCATTTTCTGTTTTGGTTGGCTTATAGGGTACGTCGTTATGATCGAAGAGCTTCTCTAGAGGCACCAATCCTTTTGGTATGTGATTACTGGGCAGCTGGACGATGCTTCCTCAACCGATCTCGCTTTTTAGCTTGGGCTGGCCACATTTTCCCATGGCTTCATTTTCCTGATCAATGTGCATTTCAGAAAATTCCCCCACGAATTGCAAAAACCTATTAATTTCCTCATCGTCTTCAAAAACTGTCCAATATTTGACATTCTTAGGCAGAGACGGTCTGTATTTTAGCTGAACTTCATATGTCAATTTGGGAGGCAAAGGAGGAATAAACATGCTAGCAGAGACAGTGAGGGAGTTGCCAAGCTGGTTCTTCATTCTTGGAATATAAGAAATGTCTTCATTCTTGGAATATAAGAAATGTTGAAATCGTTAAAAGAATCCTTGAGCCTCCATACCTCATCTCTGTATGCCTTCAGCCTTGGATGCTTAGGTTGCAAAGTTATATTTACTTGCTGAATAATGATGTCTACATCTCCAAACACTTCCAGGCCTTTGATACACATTTCTTTAGCAGCGCTTAAGCCTAGAATCAATGCTTTGTACTTTACGATGTTGTTTGTGACCTGAAAGGTTAATTTGAAGGATAAATGAATGTATTCTTTTGTTGGGGACACAAGGACTACACTAGCCCCTGCAGCTTCTTTAGAGCAAGCCCCATCAAAAAAATATCCCAAATTTGTGGGCTTTCTTCCTCTGTGATCTGGCAAACTGGTTTCTTGAGTTGCGTGGAGGCCAACTAGGATTCTTCAATATGAAGAATACATGCTCCAAAATCAGTGTCAACAACATATATGGGATGATTGGTGGGATTCTTTTCATCACTGATTATATAAGCCAATTGCACCTCTCTGTATAATCTCTAGCTCTCTCCTACGAAAACTAGGACAGTAGCATAGGATAGATTATTTTATAATGATCCAGCTAATCTCTTGATCCAACCTCTGGAAAGTAACATGACAAACTTGGGAGGTACATCTGCTACCACAATGTCCATCATCATGTTTTTCATAGGCAACTGAGACAAAGTGATGGCTAGGTCCTTAATTAACCCTAGACATTTCACTTTTCTAGAGTCAAAAGAAGACAGGTCATGATAAGGCTTAGTGATGTCAAGACCCAACTCATCCATGACAGCCTTGGGCATTAGATTATCGCTTGCTCTAGTGTCCAGAAGGCAGTTGTGAAGGATTTTATCATGAATAGTCAGAGAGACATAGAATGATGGGGAGCTGTCTTCACAGTTTTCAATCATTGGGCCAAGGATGACAACTGGTTTGTCATCTTGCAGATTTACATAGTCAATGGAGGCTTGGATGGCTTTAGGCTCAAGGGCCTCGAGGATGGATCTTTTGAGGGACTCGTTCTTCACTAGTTCAATCAGAGGCATAGATATTCTTAGCTTCTGAATTTCTGATTCAAAAATGAAAGGAGAAGGAGACTTGTCGAGGCCTCTTACCTCATGAGATGGAGCTTTGAGGATGATGGGATCAACTGCTAGTTGTTTTTTCTTATTAGCTTGCGGTACTATAGGGAGAACAGCTCTTTGAATAGAAGTTTCCTTGGCATTATTTATCTTTGACCTCAAATTATATCTTTGCGGATCTACAGTTTGTAGAATAGTTTCACCATCCCATTCCTGGCTGATCTGGTCAGTGCATAATGACTTTTCATAGGTAGTTGAGGTCAAAAAGGAAGCATTTCCTTTGTCTTCTAGACAATGGATCTCATCATCTTATTCAAACGGCTCTTCTTCCATGACTGCATTCTGAAAAGGAGCCTTCACCCTTTGGTCTTCATTTGCATCTTTGTTTCTTTGCAAAAATCTGCAACTACTCATTTGTTCTTCTATATGGATTTGGATTTGGATTTCTTGGGGCAAAGGTGTTCGGCATTCTTCCTTTCCAAGTGCTGCTCAACCTTCAATTTAGAGATTTCAGAGGCTAATGACATGATCATTTTGGTCATTTTATCTATCTTAGGATCAAAGGATGATGAAGACTCACCCCTTTGTCTTCTTCTATCAACATTTACCTTGAGCTTCTCTGCAACCATGATGTTTGATTCCACTTCCAAGGCTACATCCTGCATGTTAGCCAAAGTAGCACTTCGTCTCTCTCTCAATAGTAGGCATAAGTCAAAATCAAAAGCACTGACATAAGTGAGTTTAGCAAAGGTAGCAGTGGGTTTTACTTTAGCTGGTATCTTGTTGTACATACGGTTAAACCTCTTATTAAAATCAGACAACAGCTCACCATTTTCTCTCTTTAAGTTGCCAAACTTAGTATGGTAGTAGAGGAGGTCCTTTTTATCCCCCAAATGCTTTATGAGTGCATCATCTAAAGCTTCAGTATTTGCTATAGATCTAGTGGTTAGTTCTCTGAACCATATCCTAGCCTCTCCATCTAGGCTTTGGACAAAGACTCTCATCCACACATCATCTTCACTAATGTCCAGATTATGAGCATAGCTATAGAATGACTCAAGATGTTCTTCAATAGTAACACCTTCAGTCCTAGTGAACTTAGGCCTATATTTATGATATTCTCCAGTAGGCATGGCATTCAAAGGAGTGGGCAGTATTAGAGGTCCATACCTAACAACTATGATTCTTTCCATTTTGGTAGGTGCTTATGGACCTGCCATAGCTGTGGTGGCTAAACGAGTACTGGCAGTCTAAATGGTAGATGGCTGAGGAGTGACTGACAGGACTAAAGGAGTATGATGGATAGGAGGTGAGGTTTCCTTTGGGCTTAAAGCAAAAGAAGAACCTAAAGAATAAGGAGCTTTATGAATCTCTAAGAGTTTTTCTTCACTGCTAGTATTAGATGCTATACTCTCAACATGTATTTGTTCTATTACAAGCCTTTCTTGAAGAGATATAGGAGATTGTTTAGGTTTACTTGAACCTGATGCTTCTTTCTGCAACACCTTTCTCTCTTTGATGATTTTTTCAGGCTCAAGTACTGGGTTAACTTGTAGCTTTTGAGGATTTCTCTGAGTATGCCTCACAAATTGAGCCAGAACTATGAAGTGGAGTAGCCAAGAGATTCGGCCTCTAGTAGAGTCACCAGATAGATGATTACAACCAAAAATGTGCCCAGACTTTGTCTATCATCAAAGCTAGATCTATGTCGTTTCCTAGGGAAGTTGAGCTTCAGTTTCCTCTCCCCGGCAATGACTGAATTATTTTAGCACTCCAGGAAACTCTCCTAGGTTGCAGCTCGGAGATGCATGGTAACATATAATCTTCAATATTGTTCTCAAAACTATTGGAATGGATGATGGTTTGGATCAAGTCAGATAACCATTTAACTTTATTCTCACTCAATACATGCATGAACACCCTCAACAACACAAGGCTTTAGACCACTAATGCTCAATAGTTTGTAGATTTAATGGATAGATGGAGAATACTGACACTACCAGAAAATTGCATACATGAACATATATGAATGGCTAACTACAGGTAGCAAATGAGCTTACTGACTATACTGGCAGATGCACATATAATAACACATATAAATGGCTAGCTACCGACAACAAAGAAGCTTGCAAATCTAATTTATCAAAGCAAATATAAGATGACAATTATCTAGCCTTAAACACAGAAAACCTAAACAAACTATTCAAGTGCAAGCATAGAACATCAAAGAGCATGGACATTGAACATATAATGGCAAAATAAGTTTATATTGCTAGAATGAAGATGAGAAGATTGAATGAACAGAGGAGGAATAATCTCCAAAAGTTGAACCCTCGTTACATCTGGTTTCCAGATATTTATAGCCTTTACAATAATATTTAGCCTTCTGAGGCTTGAGAGGTCTTAATCAATCACTCGCTTGTTTAATTGTTTGATTCCCTAAAGGAAAGCATGGCTTGGAAGTTTTTCTCCTTCTGACAGAGGAATAACCGCATTAAGATATTTTGGGTGCACTAGCAGGGAGCTATATCTTGACAGAGATGCCCACAATCTCTTCTGTTGTTCTCGGCTATGTCGCGCTATGTTGCTCCATGATGTATCTGATTTGGGCTGTGTTGTGTTGTAGATGCCCATGATATTTTGTTTCAGGCTAGCTGGGCATGCTGTGTCACGTTGTAGATGCTTCTTGGCCTCAGTTTCTCTTCAAAATGTTTAATAATGAGTGTTTTCTATTTTACACAGAAAACACTGTAATGTTGTAAACTCCCGCCAATGTCTGTTCCTTTCAAACTTTAAAAGTCCTCAAAAATGGTTTATTTACCCATCAGGTCCACCCTTAGGGTTACCGCAAGTCGCATTCGACCATGTTCCCGTGTTTTTCGTTAAACCATAAAAATAAATGAAATACCTTGAAAACGACCCTCTTGCGGATCTAAAATTTCATATATTTCACTTCCCAGACCCTTTCGGGTCCGGGCCTCATTGTTATCGCATTGTCTCCATTTCCCTTCATATTTCGTTAAAATAATGAAAAACATGGAAAATATATTAAAAATGGCTTGGGCGCAGACTTCAAACATTATCAAATATCATTTTTCATAACCGTCGGGTCTGGTTATCGCATCGCACATACACCTATGCATAGGCCTCGCCCCATGGTATAGTGCCGATGCGATACAACGATACGATCTGATTGCAATCATTGATCGCTCAATACCCAGGTCTTTTATATATACATAACATAGCTCCCTGCCGATGCGACCCACCGATACGATTAGCGGCGATCACTAATCGGCGGTGTCATGGGCCTGTGTTTAGACTGTCACCTCTACCCAGATGATATGCGATTTTCTGCTTAGATCTGGTCCGTTGATCAGCCAGATCTAACGACAGCTGTTAATTCCTCTGTTTAAGCCTGCGTTTATGGGTTTTTCATGGTTTTAGAGTGTTTTGAGCCTCCCGATAGTGCATTTCTGACATTCCAAGGGCTTTCCTCTTGCACTGATTTTGATCATTAGATGATCTTTGAGCAAAAATTGAAGATTTCAAGGGAATTAATGGACCCATTGGCATGTTTCTAAGAAAATTTGGAGACTTCAAGAGGATATGTGGATCCAATTTTGGGCCTTTTGACAGTGAGGCTAACATGGCCAAAGGGGGTGTTGTAACTAAAGAGCAGGTAATTGTTTGCGCTCAATATCTCGATCTTATTTATACTCAGTCTGGTACTTTGTATGAAAAGATCCTAGATTTACCCAGATCTACTCCAAATAATCCACCTCTTTCAGGATCACATGCCGCAAATGGCATGATTGGTCCAGTGAGCCATAAAACTAAGAACAAAAATAAAACTTATAAGAATGTTCAAGTTTCGGCTTTATCTAATTCAATTGATGAAGATCCTTCTCCTAGAATTACTTCCAAAATCAACATCGTAGATTCATCTACTGGCAAGAATAAGTCATCCAGAAATAAGAAAAAGGGAAAAGGAAAAACTAAACAAGACAATTGCTCTAAGGAGAAATCAGCCAAGAACGAACCATCTAGCGAAAAGAGGAAACCTTGATATCCTTGATTAATTTGTGAGGAATATAATTACACTAAGGAGTGCCCTCATCAGGCCAAAGTTTCCAAATTCGGCAAAAGTTCATCCACGCCCCCATTTTGAAGGATCCTTTTCCTCAAGAAAGTAAAATTGTCATTCACGACCAATCCTCCTCATCCCCATTGACAAGTATCATGATGGTGTCTCCCAGAGTTATGGTAAAAATGAGATCCAAAGATTACATGTCAAAGAGTCCTGTTGAAAATGGAAGGGACTCCTGTTCATCTGGTCAAACTTCTGCGTCTGCGCCTCCTTCTTCTAAACCATTACATATTAAAAAACCAAATCCTGATATGATAATTCGTCCGGCTCCTAAGGGTATGCTTCGTAAGTCAGACTTTAATCATCATGTAAGGGCTACCCAAAATTATAACATCGTCGAATATTTGGCTATGTTTCCTTCAGCCATGTCTGGTCTTGAAATGTTGCAAACTTGTCTAGTGCAAAGGAAATTATTATTATCAGCCATAGGAGTTGTAGATCCTCAAGACTCCCATTTGATTGTTTTCGATCTTATTGGAAGCTTGGCTAACCAAAAGCCTTTACAATGAGTTATGAGGTTCTATTTATAGCAAAAGGTGGAGTGACTCTTGACATTCCCCTTTGTGACAGTTCATCTACCCTCATGACTCTTCATCTACTCTATGAATGTTACACCAACTATTGACACTTCAACTTCCACTTGACACAACGTTACATTACAATGCACATGTGCTCATGTGAGACGAAATGGCTTGAGAAAGCCATGCAAGACATCACTAACACTCGGTCTATTGTGATGAGACCAACTCTTTCACATGCTTGTGATGGTGAAGGTGGTGAGCTGATGCCAGGCTTGGTTGTCCGTGATGGTGTGTATGCACCCCATGGAGACATCTTGTTGAAGCGAACTCTTGCCTCTGTTGCATTCGGGTGCATTGTTGTGGCTCCTTCATCCAACTCGTCTGCTAGCACATGCATGGTCTTCTTGGTGCAACCGAACTGGAAACACATTGATGCATAGTGTCTGTGATGATCTTCCAATGTGTGCTGGTGGTCATGCACATCAATTGTCAACTACATGCTCAACTCTAGTTGGAATTGCTTCTTGTCTTTGCCTTTGTGAGTGTGCTGAATGGGTTGGATCACATGTGTGGGCATAATGACATGCATGTTGTTGTATCCCTTGCATGCGATCAAAAACATTGATCACCATGTCTTCTCCGTGCCAGCTGCTAGGATGGATCTATAACTTTTACTGGTGCAGTTTCATCCATGAGTGCATGTTGTGCCCCCTATTGTTCCTGTTCCTGTTGCAACTCATTCGCTTGTCTGTGCAACTCATGTTCTTCCTTGAATTGATGATTCAACACATGAAACTCCTTCTTTGTTCCATTCTCTGTCTTTGCACAATCGTGCCATCACCTCATAGCCTGAGTCTCCAAAGTTTCTTTCATCACCAGTGGATTTGCTTGAACTTGCAACTTTGTTCCGCCTCTTTGCTGTCAACAACCTTCCTCTTGCATTCATTGCATCCAGTATGCTGCCTTCAACTATTGTTCATGGTGTTGCTTGCTATGATGTTGCTGCCATCACATCTTGATGTCCCTACCTATGAACAACTTCATGTCTTCATGATTAGGCAAGCTCATAGACACTTGATCGACTGCATCTCTAAGTGTGCTCTGTACAGTGTCTTCGACTCTGCTCTCCTAGAAACCATTATACCTGCATTGCTGAGAGGCAAATGAACACCCACGATACCTGGAGACATGTTAGCACTCATGACAAGCAATCTATAAGCCAAAAACCAAAATGAACTTGAGAACTGACTTGCAACATACCTGTGTAACTGATCATGAAGGTTGCGCAATTTCCATCGGGAGGTTAGGAGACTGACTGCCAAGACTATGCAAGGCACAGTCTCAGCTACTGGGAGACTGAATGACTACTATAACTATGCAATGCACAGTCCAGTCTAGCTACAGACTACTGGAATTACGCAATAAGCATTCTCAGCTGGCAATGGTTGTAGGCTCAGTGATTGCATTGCACAATTTTCTAGGCCAACAGTCACTGTTCCTCAGAAATGCGCAAAACAGTCCCAAAGAATAGTGCCTGGGGAGAAATGCACATTTTTGGAGAGGAAGACAGAACCTTCCTTCCCTGGATTGCACAATGTTGTCTCAGTGAAAGCAGAGTCTGGGGCAAGGCTGCCTAGAATCGCCGACAAGAAACTGAAAGCGAATGTGAATGCGAATGCATGGAGATACTGAGTGTAAGCATAAGTGAATGATTGTGCATGAAAATGGTGAATGATTGATTCAAAAAGCAGAGAAAAATGCATGTGAGTGAGGCGAGTCGCCGAATTGGTGACTGTTCGTGAAAAACAATTTTATGCATGCGATAGCAATGAGATGTTAACAAAAACTGAAATGGTTCTAGTACAAGCTAGTATGTATCAAAACGACAGTAAGCACTCAATGAAATCAAGCAGACATCATTCATATGAAGCGAAACACAAAAAGTGCCATAAATGCAACACAAGTCATGGAAAGCGGGCTTACCCCAAAACAACTGAGTTGAACGTGTTGACAGCTCCTCTAAGATGTGATGTGGGATGTGAGAGCTACAAGGTTGATGTGAGGAATGAGCTCTGTAGCATTTGGTTGATGAGTTTAGATAAAATCGAGGCTGTGACATGCATGCCAAAAATCTAGGGAAAGCAACACTTGGTGGGAGATTTCTGAAATGAACCATGCATGTAACCTCTAACTACCAAAAATAGATCACTTAAACAAGGGATGCCTTTGCATGCTACCTTGGGAGAAGCAGCCCATGCATGTAAGTCTGTTTTTTTAGGTCCTAGAGGGAACTGGTCAACTCAACTGCACATGCAAGAGGTTTCTCAATTGCTGGGAGAAAATGCGCATTTCTAACTGGGAGCTGGGTTGGATGCTAAGAGGATTTGCGCAATTTCTGGGTAGAGAAGCTGACTGCTACCTAGATTTGTGCAAATTCTGGGCTGAGTAGCCCAACTAGGAAGGATTGAGTCAATTTTTTGGTGAAGCATGCTCAGTAGAATTGCGCAATTCTAGGGCCCAGCAGGCTGCTAGTCAGGATTGCACAATTTCTAGAGGGAAGGCTGGTTGCCCTTGAATTTTTTTGCAAATTCTTGCAAGAGCTGCTCAGCCTGCTGCTGGACCAAGTCTGGATGACTAGACTATGAGGGGAATGCATCAAGGTTTTATAGGTAGGATTCCCTTCTGCAAGAAAAACATTGAAGCTTGTGTACTTGACGAAGTAAGACATGTGGTTATGAAGGTTGGTAGGGAGGCTCCAAAATGAAGCTAAGGAAACAATTTGGAGGGTGGTTGTAGCCGCTGCAACACTTGGTGACATACTGGTAGAACTCCAGCTCTCTGAATGGACCTTGTTCATGAAAAGCAAGTCTAACACCTCTGGAAGTATTGTTCAGTTATTAGCTTATCTTGGTTTCACACTAGCTTGATTGTAAGATGTAGCATCCACCAAGCTCTTGGTTGATTGACACACATTCCAAGCCATGGAAACATAGTTGTTTCGGTTGGGGTTGAGGGTTATATTGGTGCACAAGGAGTATAGTCGTCAGAGTCTTAGTTTCATCTCTTGTGTTGCTTCACTGCCAGAAGGCCTGGACAGTACCTCGACGGAGTCACATAGGAACACAAGCATAACTACGCTACCAATGAGCTTGGTCAGTACCCCGACAGAGTTACTTGAATCACCTCTCTATGTAGGAAGACTTTCTCTTGTTTTGCCTTATTTATTTTCATTTATTTTCAAACTTTTTTCACTTTTTCATTTTTTTTATTTTTCATGTTCGCAGCTTTGCATAACACTTATTCATTTAAGAGGCGGAAGAGGGATCTCGACTTATTGAGAGCATAAGAGGTTGTTCCTGTAGAGAAGTAGTTTATTATACCTCTGACGTGCCTATTAAGGTTTCCCCCCTCACCTTAATCTACTTGATTAAGCTGACAAGGATTAACCCAAAAATGATCAACTAGAGTAGGTGATACTAGTTAGCACGCAAGCATTGTGTTTTCACCAAGGTTCACTTCGAACAATACGTTTTTTCCTTCAACGTATCATGGACTAAAAGTAATAAGTTCTTCACACGGAGACAAGATGACAGATAACCAAGTAGTGATAGTTGCACAATCCCTCTTGTACTTTATCCAGCTTGTTTCAAGAGTCATATATGGTTTCATGCGAGACTAACCTACGAACAAACAAGCAAACTAACAATCAACAAAGAAAAGAAAAAGCAAAAGTGAAAGTGAAAGCAAACAAGAAAGAAGACAAACAAACAAACAAATGAAGCAAGTAAGCAAACAAGCATGCAAACAAACTGATTGAAAGCAAACACTACTCTTACTCCTAAGCTAACGGTGCATGGGTCATTTCACGTGCAGTGATACTTCCAATGCTACCACTGGCGCATTGGTTAACCCATGTTGGTGAAGGCATGGTTCGCGAACAATACATCTGTGTGAAACAACAAACGATAAAGATGTAACAGTGAAGACGGACACACTCCGAGCTTACAAGTGACCACAGAACAAAGATGAGTGAAAGCGCATGACATGCATTCCATGGAGCTGCCATGGTGTTGTGCTACACTGCATGCAGATGTCGAGTGTATGCATTCTCTTGAATGTGACAAGAAAGCGAGCATGAGAAAGGTAGACCACTTATGTTGTGCATGTGTGCTTTCTGTGTAAGATTCCTCCAATGCATGAGCGATGGGTGTTGGGTGTGGAGCCTGATTATCTTCTGTATTCAAAGGTCTCAGCCAGATGTATACCCCAGGAAGATTGTACACCCCTCCATGTGGGGGGGTGCGGGGGGGACTTTTCCCCCCTGCGGGGGTTTGAAGGGGCCCATCCCCCCCGACTGGGGGGTTCGGGGGGCAGCGGTCCCGCAACAGGGGTTCAGGGGCAGCGCCCTCGAAGCTAAAAATAGATGTAAAAGTTCCTTGTAAAAGTATAGTAATTTCTAGTCAATCTAGACCATTCATTAGGTGGATGATCTTACGGTAGAAGTTATGTTTAATTTAGGGTTTTTTTCCCTAGAAGGCAACCCCTCACTATCTCTGAGGGATTTGTATTATGTCTACATAAGATCTGTATTCTGAGTAAGGAAAAGAGAGGATATTGAGAGCAAAGAGGGAGTTACAGTGGATCTACTGTAGGTTGTATCTCTTCAGTTTGTTGGATAATATAATAAAAGAAGGACTGGCTATTTCTCCATGGACATAGCCCAGACTGGGTGAACCACGTATATCTGTGTCTCTCTTGTTTTATGCGTATTCTGTGTTTATATTTCTGCAATATTTTATGTGTTCCATTGCTCTGTAATATATAATTTTATAACAACTGGTATCAGAGCCGAAGGTCTATTTGGCTGATAAACTCGCAAGAGAGAAGGGTTCTTGGTTCGAGTGGGAGAAATGGTGGAAGATGGTAGGTTTAGAGTCAAAAAATTCAATGACCAAAACTACCAGCTGTGGAAGATTCAGATGGAAGATTATCTGTATCAGAGAAATCTATACCTACCATTGAGCGGAAAGACAAAGAGGCCAACAAGTATGACATACACAGAATGGAATATTCTCGACAGAAAGGCACTTGGAACAATGCAGTTGTGCCTAGTGGCGTCAGTAGCGTTTAATATTTCAAAGGAAACGACAACAGAGGGTTTCATGTCGACATTGGCCAAACTATATGAAAAACCCTCGGCCTCAAATAAGGTATTTCTTATGAAGCGTTTATTTAATATGAACATGTCAGAGGGTGGATTTGTTGCTGATCATTTAAATGATTTTAATACAGTTACAAGTCAGTTAAGTTCTGTAGGGGTAACTTTTTATGATGAAATTAGGGCTTTGTTATTTCTATGCTCATTGCCAGAAAGTTGGAGTGGTTTAGTTATCGCCATTAGTAACTCTGTCTCTAGATCTAGTACTTTAAAGTTTGATGATGTTGTCGGTGCAATCCTTAGTGACGAAATGCGATGGAGAAGCTCCGATGAGACATCAAGTAATGCTTTAACTGCAGAGACTAGGGGAAGAAAAATGGAAAGAGGAAAGAACCTAGGATATCGCAATAAGTCAAGAAAAGGCAGATCCAAGCCTAGATCGGGGATAGTGTGCTGGAAATGCGGGAAGAAAGGACACCTGAAGAAAGATTGCAAGTCTTGGAAGGGAAAAGAAGGAGACGCGTAGCAAGAAAATAATCATGAAGCGAATGTAACAGGTGATGTGTTGCAAGATGCTTTGATTCATTCATTATAAAATATTATTGATGCCTGGGTGGTAGATTTAGGGGCCTCATTCCATGCCACAGCTGATAAGAAACATTTTCATGATTATGTTCAAGGAGATTTTGGACAGGTTCAATTGGGTGATGATAAGCCCTGTAAAATCATTGGAATGGGTACAATTTTCATAAAATAGTAGAATGGAAATCAATGGCTATTGAAGGAGGTAAGGCATGTTCTAGATCCGAAGAAAAAATTGATTTCAATAGGGCAGTTGGGAGGTGAAGGTTGCATAACTACTTTCACAGATAAAACCTGTAAGGTCACTAAAGGATCCTGGTAATAGCGAAAGGAGGAAAGGTTGGTACATTGTATTTATGCAATGGTATTTCTAATTCTATTAATGCTTTAACCTCTATAGGAGAAGATACGACATTGTGACATCATAGGCTCGGGCACATGAGTGAGAAGGGGATGCATATTCTTCACTCAAGAAATTTGTTACCAGGTTTGAAGCATGTTGATTTAAAATTCTGTGAGAATTGTGTTCATGGAAAACAGAAGAGAGTCATATTCCTTAGAGTTGGGAAAGAAAAGAAGAGCGAAAAATTAGAGCTTGTGCATACATATGTATGGGGACCTATTCATGTATCATCTCTTGGTGGCTCTTGTTATTATGTTAATTTTATTGATGATGCGACCAGAAAAACCTGGATTTATTGTATTCGAAATAAATCTAATGTATTTGATACTTTCAAGAAATGGAAATATTTGGTTGAATATGAGACAGGAAAAAGGTTGAAGTGTCTTAGATCAGACAATGGAGGTGAATATTGCAGCAAAGAGTTTGATAGGTATTGTTCTGAGAATGGAATTCGTAGAGAGAAGATAGTTCCAGGAACACCACAAGAAAATGGTGTGTCAGAAAGGATGAATAGGACAATCATGGAGCATGCAAGGTGCATGAGATTGCATGCTTGATTTCCTTTACAATTTTGGGCAGATACTGTAGATACTGTTGTTTATCTAATAAATAGAGGGTCTTCAAGTTCCTTGGATGGTGGTATTCCAGAGGAGGCATGGACAGGTGAAAAGGTAACTACTATTTTTTAAAGACTTTTGGTTGTGAAGCCTTTTGCCACATTAATAAAGAAAATAGAACAAAGCTTGAGGCAAAATCAAAGAAATGTACCTTTATTGGATATGGTGTTAATGATTTTGGTTATCGCTTTTATGATTATGAAAAACACAAAATCATTAGGAGCAGAGATGTCATATTCAATCAAAAGGTTTTGTATAAGGATCAGCTACAGGAAAAGAAATAGGAAAAAGAAAAAAAAGAATACACAATGCTTGACAATATCACAGGAGAAGTGATGGTGCATGAAAATCATAATGATCAACAGCTAGAACAACGACCACAATAGCAACAAGCACCTCAAACACCTGAAAGTGGTGTTAGAAGATCTACCAAGATAAGTCGACCCCCTGAACGATACTCTCCTTCATTATATTATGTATTGTTGACTAATTTTGGTGAACCATAATGTTATGAAGAAGCAGTGCAGGTAGAAACCAGGAAGAAGTGGGAGCAAGTCATGAAAGAAGAGATGGACTCCTTAGCACATAACTAGACTTGGGACCTAGTCAGGTTGCCTGCAGGTAAAACAACATTGCAGAATAAATGGGTTTATAGGCTGAAGGAAGAAGATGGAGTAAAACAGAGGTACAAAGCTAGACTTGCGGTGAAAGGGTTTTCCTAGAAGAAAGGTATTGATTTTGATGAAATATTTTCTCTTGTTTTTAAAATGACTTCAATCAAAACTATTTGAAGTCTAGTAGCAGCTAAAGATTTGCATCTTGAGCAATTAGATATAAAGATAACTTTCTCCATGGGGATTTGGAGGAAGAGATATATACACAACAACCACAAGGATATGAGGTAAATGGGAAGGAGAAACTAGTGTGCAGGTTGAAGAAGAGCTTGTATGGCTTAAAACAGGCTCCAAGGCAGTGGTATCTAAAATTTGACAGGTTTATGTCTGAACAAGGTTATACTAGATGTCACATTGATCATTGTGTTTATCTCAAAAGGAAAAATGATGGCAGCTATATTGTATTGTTATTGTTTGTAGATGACATGCTTGTTGCATGTTCTAACATGCAGGAAATAAATGTGCTCAAAAGGAAATTGGAAAACTGATTTACAATGAAGGATTTGGGTGCTGCAAAACAAATCCTTGGTATGAGAATAACTAGAGATAGGAAGAATCACAAATTAACATTGTCTCAAAGTGATTACATGATAGAAAAGGTGTTGAAAAGGTTTAATATGCAGAATGCAAAACTAGTTAGTATACCTTTGGCTAGCCATTTCAAATTAAGTAAGGAGGAGTG
>APFE031602562.1:129744-145531 GCA_000404065.3 Pinus taeda
CATTCATTTAATTTTTACCCTTTTCATGAATGAATCTTCTAGAAGAGTTACATAAGAGTAAAAGTGTCTAAAAGTACCATAATTACATCAAAGAGAATCATCATTCACCTCAAAAATTCAAACTGAGTCAAATCTGCGTTTTCTGGGCTGTACAGTGCATTTCTGGGCAATTCTGCCTGACATGTCGCGCCCCCTTGCCTGACATGTCGCGCCCATTTGGAGCCATGTTTGAGGCACTTTCAGGTGGAAAAATTGGGCAAGCGTAGGCTTGTTGGAAAGTTCTGTGAGTCTACTTTCCAACCCAACTGGAATTGTTGGATTTGGAGTTCATTTTCCCTGTCAAAAATCAATTCTCCTAAGACAGCTTTCTGCAGTTCAAAAAGGTGGCAGAAAGTCAAATTTTGCATGTTTTTTGACTTTCTGGAGGCCCAAAACTTCACAAAATCTCAAGTCCATCCATGAGCATATGTAAATTTTCATGAAAAATCTGGAAATGTTGAGTTTTTGCAAAATGGAGTTGCCGGGATGAAGGGTCTCACGGGGGGTGAGACCCGTTAATGAGCAAAAACCTGTGTTTGGCACAAAAAATTCACAAATGACAAAATTTTCTCCAAATTTCTTGAAATTTGGGCTGGGAGTCCCCAATCAAGTACCATGCTCAGCCAAAGAGGCTTTGGCCAAAATTTGGAGTGGATCGGGCGTTTTCCTTCGTTTTTGTGCTTTGGCCAACCGTCCTTGGAGCACCTTCGTTCTCGCCGGTATTTTTGACATTTCTTTGAAACCTTGACACCTGTGCAAAAAGTGAAGGAAGTTTTTCTTCCTTGGCATGTTGTGGACAAAAACCTCTCTCAGTTTTGAAAAAATCATCTTTGATTGCTCAGAAACATCATTTTTTGAAACTTATCCCGATGTGTGGAACAAGGGTTTTGGTCGAAATGAAGCGAAATGAAGGGGATAAGGGGCTTCTAAATTCTTGAGGAAATTTTTGGGAGTAGGGAGGGATGTTAAGAAGCAGGGGAAAGTGTAATCTCAGAGATTGATTTAGGGGAAAGGGTCCAAAAGGGAAAAACACAGGCCCAACCTAGAAAATTGCCAGGTTGTAGCTAGAAACTAGGGTTTGTGGAAAAATGAGGAATTTGGCGGATCTAAGGGATGGGAAGTGTTTGATAAGGTACTTTAAGGATAGGGGAAGGTGTATAAACATCTGGATACAAGTTTTGCTGATGATTTGACCGTCCAAGAGAAATTGGCTTCAAAACCCTAGGAGAGGGAAATGAACTTGCCAAGGCACAACTGAAGCATGAACAAGATGTAAAATGACTCATTAGACACTGACATGATAATGAAAACCCTATGAATGATGATAGACTCAGCTGAATGATGACATGGATGGGCCTTTGGGCAACTTTGAAAAGAGTGAGAGCAGACCCTAGACCTAATGCCTAGTGACCAAATTTTGCTTGAAGACTCACTGAAATGACAAAATTTGACCTTGACACTCTGAGACCACTTTGTAAGAGCATATTTGATCACTGGAGGAAGGCTGGAAAGACTGACACTAACACCTCTGACGTGCTTGTTAAGGTTTTCCCTCTCACCTTACTCAACTCAACTGACAAGGATTAACCCAAAAACAACTGACTAGAGTAGGTGATACTAGTTAGCGTGCACGCATTGTGTTTTCACCAAGGTTCACTTCAAATAGTACATATTTTCCTTCGACGTATCATGGACTAAAATTAACAAATTCTTCGCACAGAGGAAAAATGACAGATAACCAAGTAGTGATAGCTGCACAAGTCCTCTTGTACTTTACCCATCTTGTTTCAAGATTCATACATGGTTTCATGTGAGACTAACCTATGAATAAACAAGTGAACTAACAATAAAAAAAATCAAAGCAAAATTAGAGGAAAAAGTGAAAGTAAAGTGAGTATACAAGCAAGTATAAAAACAAACAAACAAATGAAGCAAGTAAGCAAACAAGCATGCAAACAAATTCACTGAAAGAAAACACTACTCCTACTCCTAAGCTAATGGTGCATGGGCCATCTCACATGAAGTGATACTTCCAATGTAGCCACTGACACATTAGTTGACCCATGTTGGTGAAGGCATGGTTCGCGAACAAGACAGTTGTGTGAACTAGCAAACAAGAAAGATGTAACAGTGAAGACAATCACACTTCGAGCTTACAAGCGATCATAGAAAAAGGATGAGTGAAAGCGCATGACATGCATTCTGTGGATCTAGTTGTGCTACTCTGCATGCAGATGTCGAGTGTATGCATTCTCTTAACTGTGACAAGCAAGCAAACGTGAGAAAGGTAGACTGCTTACGTTTTGTGTCTGTGCTTGTTGTGTAATATTCCTCCAATCCATGAGTGATTGGGTTGTGTAGTTCAAGTGGAGGAAGCAAAATCTGGGTGTTTGGTTGATCTTCAATGCAAAGCAGAGAGTGATGAGGAGCCTTGAGTGTTTCAAAAATTGCCTGACCGGAAGTGAAACCAACCCCAGGACAGCGAGGGCCTGACATAACCATTAGCCTGGGCTAAAGTGCCTCAATAGTCTGCGGGGTTTCGACTTCGTTGACAGACAGATCATTGTAGACCAGTGTCATGGATAGATTAACAATGATTGAATCAACATTGTGATCAGATGAGGAAGTGAATAGATCACAACAACTAATATCAGAAAATTCAAGATGCTCGTCGGCATCCTCATGATTTGATGAATCAGACAAAGGGGTAGATGGGAAGCAAATATGTTCACCCTCTGTGTTTTCAGGAAAGATATATGACAGATTGGACGTATTTTCCAAGGAAGATGTGTCGTCTCTGCACTGTAATGGCAGACTAACATCCAACGTGTCTTGTGAATGATCGGAAGTAGAAACATCTGGAAATGGGTTTTCATAGGGGAAATTAATAGTGGCAGAATCATAAGGGATGTCAAGATAAAGCGGATGAGGTATGACTGGAAGGGAGTCATCCTTCACCACGAGTTCTTCTATAGGTTCCCACACACACTCATTATGAATGATGGCGCATGTTGGTTGCATAACACCCACTCTTTCGAAAACTTGATCCTTGTTCACAACATGTGAGGAGTCCGGAATGGAAGAACACATGACAGTACAATCCAGAGGATCAACAGAACGCGAGGACGAAGGTTGAGGGAATGAATCCACATGACAACCAACATGATTGCAAGCCAAATCTACGCAGATATCAAGAGTAGGTGGGGTGGGAGGATGTGAAAGTTCAACAAAGGTATGTGCATGATCTCCCACATCATTCCGCGGTGGTGGAGTTGTTTTATGAGGTGAAGGAAAACAATCACTTGTGACAGCAACTGTGTCTTCTTGTGATTGCGCAATTCCATCACCAGAGTATGAGCGAGATTTGAGTGATTTCAAGAATTGTAGATTTTCATATATATAAAGAAGATACTCAAATCTCCCATCGAGAAATTCCTAATCAATATGATCTTTATGGAATCGGTATGAAAGATTACAAAAGCGTGTGTAAAACCGATCAACGAATTCATTAGGTGCTTTTCATAATTCCATAATTTCTTTGTTGAGTGCTTTATAGTTAAAGTGATTGAAAGCACGGTTATCTCTGCGACCAGATGAGCAAGAGAATAGATTTTTCAGGTTGCGTGGCACACCAATGCATTGGGTTCCCTCGAAGTGTGTAGAAGAACAACGCGCAGCTCATGTATTCTTCAAAGAATCCATGTCTTTCGCATGAGCCTATAACGTCAACCACGTGCCTAACCAAGGCTACATAGCCTCCACCATCAAATGTTTTATGAGACAAGTTATCCGAGAGCTTTTCTAAGATGATGAAATTGTTTCCATAATACATACACTCCATAAGAGCAACTTGGTAGTTAGTCATGATAGATATTGATTCAAAACAGATGTGAGGACTCAACTTGTCATCTAGCCCTCCTTCTAATGCCAAAAATGTTGACAGTGCTAGACCCTCCAACATGTAAGGGGATATCCCTGATAAGAAGTCCCAATTAGACCTCAGACCATTTGGTGTAGGAGTCCCAGTAGTGGGTTGTATGGTAATGCCTTGACCGCGATTTCACACAGAGGCAAGTAAGATAACTCTATTGGTAGCAAGGGTGTGACAGCTGCAGTGAGTCAAGGAAGGTGCATGAGAGGTTATAACACATGGGGGGGTTGAGATGAGTGTGCCCCTTGGAAACCTATAATAGTACTCAGCTTGGAAGGGAACACATGAGCAAAGATGCATCACCAACTGGAAAGCGAGTTAGCAAGCAATCCAATGTGTTGGTTAAACCAACAACGCATTTCAGAAAGATTCATACATACTCATACAGAATAGTCCATACATGAATGCGTAAGAAAGCAAATACATATATCATTTAGAGTAAACCAGATATGGAATACAATACAACATATGCATGAAACGTGTTGGCTCTTATGATATAAAGAAGTGTAATTCTAGTCATACAATACATCCATGTCCAACCACTAGTCCCAATAGTGGAACATTATAGCCATATCTGCCTACTCCTCAAAAGAGATGTAATAGCTCTGTGCAGTGGAGAAGCTAAGGCTCATTACAATAATGTCCAAGCTCTCTCTAAGATAGTCTTATTGGAAGCTTGGTTGACCAAAATCCTTTACAATGAGTTATGAGGTTCTATTTATAACAAAGGGTGGGGTGACCCTTGACATTCCCCTTTATGACAGTTTGTCTACCCTCATGACTCTTCATCTAATCTATGACTGTTACATCCAATTATTGAAACTTGAACTTCCCCTTGACACGAAGTTACATTACAATGCACATGTGCTCATGTGAGAGGAAATGGCTTGAGCAAGCCATGCAAGACATCACTGACACTCGGTCCATTGTGGTGAGACCAACTCTTTGACATGCTTGTGATGGTGAAGGTGGTGAGATGATGCCAGGCTTGGTCATTTGTGATGGTGTACCTACACCCCATGGTGACATATTATTGAACTGAACTCTTGCCTCCCTTGCATCCGGGTGCATTAATGTGGCTCCTTCATCCAACTCATCTGCTAGCATGCACATGGTCTTCTTGGTGCAACTGAACCGGCAACACGCTGACGCATAGTGTTCATGATGATCTTCTAGTGTGTGCTGGTGGTCATGCGCATCAACTATCAACTACATGCTCAGCTCCAGTTGGACTTGCTTCTTGTCTTCGCCTTGGTGAGTGTTCTGAATGGGTTGGATCGTATGCATGCACACAATGACATGCGTGTTGTTGAATCCCTTGCATGCGATCAACACCACTTCTCACCATTTTTTCTTCGTGCCACCTGTTGGGATGGATCGATAACTTTTACGAGTGCAATTTCATCCGTGAGTGCATGTTGCGGCCCATGTTGTTCCTATTCCTGCTGCAACTCATTCGCTTGTCTGTGAAGCTCGTGTTCTTCCTTGAGTAGCTTCTTCAGCATATGTAACTCCTTCTTTGTTCCATTATTTGTCTTCAGGTGATCACGTCGTCACCTCATAGCCTGAGTCTCCAACGTTTCTTTCATCACCAGTGGATATGCTCGAGCTTGCAACTTTGTTATGCCTCTGTGTTGTCAACAACATTCCTCTTACATGCATTACATCCGGTATGCTGCCTTCAATTGTTGTTCATGATGCTGCTTGTTGTGATGCTTCTATCATCACATCTTAATGTCCTCGCCTATGAACAACTTGATGTCTTCATGAGTAGGATATCTCATAGACACTTGATTGACTGCATCCCCAATTGTGCTCTGAATGGTGTCTTCTACTCTACTCTCCTAGAAACCATTGTACCTACACTAATGAGAGGCAGATGAACACCCATGATACCTGGAGACATGGAAACAGTCATGGCAATGAATTCGTCAGTCGAAAACCAAAATGAACTTGAGAACTGACTTGCAACATACCTGTGTAATTGATCATGAAGGTTGCACAATTTCCGTCGGGAGGTCAGAAGACTGACTGCCAAGACTGCACAAGGCACAGTCTGGGCTACTGGGAGACTGAATGATTGCAGGAACTGTGCAATGCACAGTCTATTCTGGTTGCTGACTACTGGAATTGCGCAATGCGCAATCTCAGCTAGCAATGACTACAGGCTCAGTGACTGCATTGTGCAATTTTCTGGGCCAACAGTCACTGTCCCTCAGAAATGCGCAAAATAGTCCTCGAGGAGAGTGCCTGGGCAGAAATGCGCATTTCTAGGGAGGAAGATAGAGCCTTCCTTCCCTGGATTGTGAAATGTTGTCTCAGTGAAGGCAGAGTTCGGGCTAAGGCTGCCTAGACTCGCCGATGGGAAACTGAAAGCGAATGTCAATGTGAATGCATGGAGATACTGAGTGTAA
This sequence comes from Pinus taeda, assembly GCA_000404065.3. NCBI lineage: Eukaryota > Viridiplantae > Streptophyta > Pinopsida > Pinales > Pinaceae > Pinus > Pinus taeda. The sequence goes on from APFE031602562.1 coordinate 136,129, forward strand.
GCATAAGTGAATGATCATGCATGCAAATGGTGAATGACTGATTCAGAAAATGGAACAGCATGCATGTGAGTGAGGTTGTCTCTGAATCAACAACCGTTCGAGAAAAAAAATTTCATGCATGCAACAACAGTGAGATGTCGACAAAAACTGAAAGGATATTAGTACAAGCTAGTATGGATCAAAACGACATCAAGCGGCTCACTGAAATTAAGTAGACATCGTTCATACAAAGCAAAACACAAAAAGCGCCAGAAATGCAACACAAGTGATGGAAAGAGGGCTTACCCCAAAATAGTTGAGCTAGACGTGTCGACAACTCCTAGATGTGATGTGGGATGTCAGCGCTGCAAGGTTGATGTGAAGAATGAGCTCTGCGGCATCTGGTTGATGAGTTTTGATAAAATCGAGGTTGTGACACGCATGCCACAAATATAGGGAAAACAACACTTGGTGGGAGGTTTCTGAAATGATCCTTGCATGTAACCTCCAACTACCAAAATAGATCCCTGAAACAAGGGATGCCTTTGCATGTTGCCTTGGGAGAAGCAACCCATGCATGCAAGTTAGTTTTGTTTGGTCTCAGAGGGAACCATTCAACTCAGCTGCACATGAAAGGGGTTGCTCAACTGTTGGGAGAAAATGCACATTTCTAGCTCGGAGCTGGGCTGGCTGCTCAGAGGATTTGAACAATTTCTGGGCAGAGCAGTTGACTGCTACTCAGATTTGTGCAAATTCTAGGCTGAGCAGCCCAGCTGGGAAGAATTGTACAATTTTCTGGGTGAAGCTTGCTCATCACACTTGTGCAATTCTGAGGCGCAACAGGCTTCCAGTCAGGATTGCACAATTTATGGAGGGAAGGCTGGTTGCCCTCCAAATTTTCTCAAATTCTTAAAGGAGCTACTCAGCTTGCTACTGGACCAAGTTTGAATGACCAACGTGTGAGGGGAATGCATCAAGGTTTGATAGACAGGCTTCCCTTCTACAAGAAAAACACTCAAGCTTGTGTACTTGACGAAGCAAGACATGCTGCTGTGAAGGTTGGTAGGGAGGCTCCAAAACGAAGCTGAGGCAAAATTTTGGAGGGTGGTTGTAGCCGCTAAAACACGACAACAGTACCTATCAATATCTCAGTGAAACCCACAATAATTGAAATATTTATATAGGAGCCTCTTGTTTGTTATAAGATATTTCAACTTACAAAGCCCTATTTTAGGAATTTTGTGACATTTTTGCTTGGTCCTACAAAGAGATGCTAGGAATCGACCTTAGCATTATTTTACATGAAATAAAAACTTATCCGGATGCTAAGCCAGTTAGACAACGATTACGTCCTATACATCCGCAAAAAGCTTCTGCTATCAAAATTGAGTTTGAGAAATTGCTCAAAGCAGGATTCATTTGCCCTGTTCCTTTAACCGATTGGGTATAAAATATTGTGCCCGTTAATAAAAAGCAAGGAACTATTCGAGTGTGTGTTGATTACCGATATATCAATAAAGCTTGTCCCAAGGACAATTATCCAACTTTGTATATCGACCAAATTGTCGATGACTATGCCGAAAATGAATTTTTTTCCTTTATGGATGGATTTTCTGGCTACAATCAAATAAACATACTCCCTGCTAATCAATATAAAACCACATTTATATGCCCATGGGAAACTTTTGCTTATCGCAAACTCCCATTTGGCCTAAAAAACACTAGCACAACTTTTCAACGAGCAATGTCTTACACATTCCACCATATCAAGCATATTGTTCAGCCTTATTTAGATGACCTCTTGCTCATTCCATGAAACGGATCACCCAATGCACTTAAAAGTGATTTTCATTAGGTGTATGCATTACAATATTCACTTGAATTCGCAGAAATGTATTTTTGTGTGTGCAATATGGTCGCCTTCTAGGTTTCATCGTTTCAAAGGAAGGCATTCATGTCGATCACCTTAAGGTAGAGGCAATTTTGAATTTGCCTGCTCCTTCTAGCCTAACTCAACTCCAAAGTTTGCAAGGGAAGGCAAACTTTTTTCATAGATTCATCCACAATTATGCTGAACTAACACAAGGTTTTACTCAACTGTTGAAAAAGGGTATTCCATTTTTCTGGGATGAGCTTGTTGATAAAGATTTTGATGCATAAATCATGCACTAACTAATGCGCCTTTACTACTTCCACCTGCTTATCATCAAGACTACTTTCTATACTTAGTTGCATCTGATGCCACCATTGGCATGGTGTTAGTCCAAGAGGATGACTCTAGTAGCAAACATGTGATTTACTATTTGAGTAGGACTCTCACTAAATCTGAGATTAAATAGGCACATGCGGAGAAGCTAGCTTTGGTAGCTGTGCAAGCTATTCAACGATTCCGTCACTATATACTTCTCCAAAAAACGATTGTCATTTCAGATTGCAACCCTATGACGTATATTCTCATGAAGAAACTGCTAGGGGGAAAATACTTGAAGTGGATAGTCATTTTACAGGAGTTTGATTTGTAATTTGAAAAATCCAAATCAAAATAATCCTTGGTTTTCATCGAATTATTGTGTGACTTCCCCCATATTGATATCGAAACTGTAGTAGAAGATTATTTTTTTTACGGATCTCTCTTTCTTATTAGTGTGTTAGATCCATGGTATGGAGACATCATTATATATCTCCAAACAAAAACTTTTAGGCCTGATTTATCCAAAACTGATCGTCAGTGAATCTGATACCAATCCCAACAATACAACATTATTGTCCACACTCTTTATCGTCGTGGTGTCGATTCTGTATTATGATGTTGTTTAACTCTTTAAGAAGTTGAAAACACTTTAAATGAATGCCACTTTGGAGCATGTGACGGTCACATGTCTGGGTATGCTACTGCCCAAAATATATTATTTGTTGGCTATTTTTGGTCGTCAATGTTTAAAGACTGCATGACTACAGTCTGAAAATTCCATAATTGCCAAATTTATGATCGTAAAATGTGAGCACCTCCTGCTCCTTTTTACCCAATCATAGTTGATGTTCCATTTTCCAAATGGGGCATTGAATTCATCACTTGTAACCCTCCACCATGATATCTCTACTCCATATTATCCAAAAGCTAATGGTTAGGTTGAAGTTGCAAATAAAATTTTAACCAATATGATTAAATAGATAGTTCGTATCCATAAAGGGAACTAACACTCTATGGTATTTTCAACATTATGGGCTTACCACGCTACTGTAAAAACATCAACCGGTTTTACCCCTTTCAACTCGTTTATGGTTTGGAAGTCATATTACCTATTGAATGTGAAATTCCATCTCTTAAATTAGCTCTCGAATTATTACTTGCTACCTTTATAGACGAAGAATGCTTTGTACACTTAGCCCATCTAGATAAAAATCGTCGTAATGACACACTGGCTAGAGAAGATCACCAAAAATGTGTCAAACACCAATACGATCAGAACGTTAATCCTCGTACATATTCAGAAGATGATCTAGTCTTGGTATATGATCAGGCTCACGACAAGCTAGGTGTAGGGAAATTCGAGCCCGTGGCATGGCCCTTACATCATAAAACGCGTATTAGTTAAAGGTGCATATGAGCTGATTGATTATGATGGTGTTCCTTTGGGAAAGCCCATAAACGGTCTTTACCTAAAGAAATATTTTGCATAAATTTTTGGTGAATATTTCTACATTATTTACCATTTTTTGGTATGTGTGATAAATTAGTGTTTTTTACTATTTCTCTTGCTTATCTCATTTTTACACTTGATTTGTAGATGTTGATGTTTTCTCTGATTTACATTGGCTTTGCTGATGGTGCTAGTCATAGTACTTGAAATTTATCCTCCGCAGTCTGGGTTATCTATTCACCTAGTAACGAGCTAGTCTCTATTCACGAAATTGTCTTGGTCAAACAACGAACAATATAGAAAAATATAGCACAGTCATTGAGCTATTGGCTGATGCCATTACATTTGGTATCCGATGTTTGATCATTAGGTTAGATTCACAGCTCGTAGTATTACATTTAAACGGTGTCTATTCAGTTAGGAGTCCAACCATGTTAAGCATGTTTTTACGAGTCCATCTCTTGGAAAGATAATTTGATTATATTGAATATCAACACATTCCGAGATATTTAAACACATTGACAGATGCATTGGAAAATCATGCGTTAAGTAAACATTTAAAACATTTGTAAATTAAAAACAATATTCATTCATACATTGATAGAGATAAACATAGATAAAATTAGCAGATTTTTCATCAAAATAGAAGTTTCGGTGTGTCTACAAAATATTTCTTCCGAGGACATAAGGCCCAGTGGCCTTTTATTTTCCGAATGGTGCTGACACCAAAAAATCAAAATGGTCCAGAAACTAGAACAGCTAGGCATGGTGATGCTCGTGATAACACATGGTAGCACGAGCAACTCGACACAACAAACATCTGAGAGGCCCAGGAAACCCAAATAAGTGCCTCTGATAGGCGCGTGGAATGTCATCAACTCCAATCTCTGGGATGTTGGCAGTCAACCTATCAAGTTTGTGCTCCAACTCTATCAGGATGTCATCCACCTCTAGGTTGGTTGTCACAACAATCATAGGTTTCTCGTCTCATCTATCGTATCGTCTCATCCTGGTTGGTCCAGTTGGACCCACATCCGCACATACATTTCAAACAATTAGCCTCTAAAGACAAAAACACATAAAAATTAAAAAACTTTGAAAATATGCCGAAATGAGAAATTCTTACCTAGATCACCCCTGTAATCTATCCCGACATAGGGAAAGTTCTCGATCGGAATAATCTACTGAATCAACCAGTCAAAACTCCATCATATACTTCACTACAGGACTGTCACCACCATCATGTGCCATTAGTGCAACCCATCTCATCAAGCGTGGATCCCTCGAACCCCCCTCGTTTGCCCGAAGCTGTTGTGGCTGAAGAATAGGAACCATTTCCAAGGCAAAAGCAACTAAAATGGCACCATAACCGAAATTTTTCAGTTTACCATTCTAGCACCTAGTCAGTTGGCCCTTCATATTTACCAGTACTACCTCACACCAGTTTTATACCGTGGAATCCTAACATTCCATGACCATCTGCATCTGTTCTTGGGTGGCTAGATGGAGGGCAACACTGCCACATAGTTTGCAAATAGTGAAAGCAATGGTCCTCAAGGGTAAAAGTTCGATGGAATGAATGTCAATTTGTCCATGTTTGGGCAGTGCGTCCCTGCAAAAGCGTCGTAAGTATCCATCAATAGTGTCTCCCCCTGTTCTCGATCCAAAAAGTAAAAGATTGTCTCCCCAATGAGATAACCTAGTCAGGAAATATATGTCATCGACATCAATGGTGAGGCGATGATCAACAATCACAAAACACATTTCCTGGACATTCCAGGTCCTCACCAACCATACCATCAGATCTACTTGGGCTTTCATCCCAGGGATTAGCCAATATTTTAGGAGGCCGCAATTCCTGAGAGCCTGCAAAGTGGCCAGATCTGCCAAAGCAACCACATCATTGGCTTCATGTTCTCTCTCCCTCCATTCCATTTTTGAGCAATAAAATGACCTGAAATGACCATTTTAAAGCAGTTAGAATCTTTTTTGAAAATCATTTCATGTTTTTTGGATCTAAAATTTTGTTTTAAAAATAGCCCATGGCGCCTATGCGACCCCCCTTTTACGGACAAGGTGCAACTGCATGGAAATTTCCAACAAAATTCTGCGTAGGTTGAGAATTTCTGTATGGAAAATTTTATCGGCTTGCGTGGGCCCGATTGAGCGAAATCCACGCATGGCCAAGGGCGCATTTTTGAACAAATCTTTGTCCCAAAAAACCAAATGCAAACTTAGAATGAAAAAATAGATAGATAGAAAGTTAAGTTATGGAGAGATCTTCTACCTAGAGGAAACGACATGTGATTTCGTCCACCGGTTGGCTCGAAAGCAGTCCTGCAAGTTTCACAGTAAAACCCCTCTCTCTATTCTGAAATGGTGAAAATGAAAATGGTAAAAATAAATTACTTTTTCCCACTTTTATAAGTTTTTTAAGCCTTTTTTTTTTTTTTTTTGTTATATTTTGAAACTTTTAAAGAGGGAAAACAACTTTTTGAGCGGTTATGACGGGTTATTAAGTTTAAATATGCAGGATCATTTATGGAGTCAAGATGAATCATTTTTTACATTTCAGCAGACTTTTATCACTTTTTATGCTCTTTAAAATTTATGTAAAGCGAAAAATCATGAAGTCTTCTTTTAAGCCCTTTTTAGACTTTTTCAAAAATGAAAAGATTGTTAAGTACTTGCTTGTTCGAACTTGTAAAAGTAAATGAACAACCATCCACTCAGTATAATTTTACCCCTTTTAAGGACTAAGCGAGGACTATTTACGAAAAAGGTATACGTTGATCGAACATGGTCAATAGAGTTCTCTCTTGTATTATTTTATCATTTTTCAGACCTAAGAGACTAAACTGACAAAAAAGAACCTGATGGAGTCTACTTATATTTTTCTTTCAACTCTCTAAAAATGAAAAACGTCGAGCTTTACTTTCTCCAGGCTGGTTGAAATTTTACGGTTGAAGAGATGAATCAGTTTTATTTTTGTGTCTTCTTCAATCTCTTAAAATAAAATGACATCGAGTTACACATTTACTGGACTCGTAAAAATTAAACAGTATAGGACTCGTTAATCACGACGAGACTGAACCATTCCTTCTTAGGGTTCGTTAAAAATACTTCGATGGACTCATCCGAAGGATGAGCTTACAGTACAAGCATATGTTATTGTTATAGGAATTTTTGGGAACTTCAACCCCAATCATAAATGTCCATGAACTAAGGGCTCCTAAGTCCCTAAAAGTGTTGCTTCACTGCCTAAAGGAAGAAGGTCAACTGATTACATCATCTCCCAGAAATTCTCCACTGAAAACTGCTCATAAATGGTCAAAACTGGACCATACTGAAAGCTCAATGCAGAGGGTGCGATGCATATCACCTTCCCAGTGTACAAGGTGCGATTCATACTAATTTTCTCCTCTGTAGGGTGCGATGGTCGGGAAAGGACAAATGGCAGGGACAAAAATGCGAGGTGGAAGATCATGGAATCTTCCAGAAGCTTCCCCTCTGACACTCGCCTCTCTATTTTCGACCAGGGATGAGTAAGAGATCATCATTCTCCAAGTGGAAGTAGGAACTATCAGAGAGAGGACACTAATCAAGATCCCAGAAGATGACTCACCTCTCTTTGTAATCATCTATATATGGATCCCTCATCACAGAGATCTGGAGACTGGAATTTTGTATCTTATAGAGAAGTGCTGTTGGTTTTCTGGTGTACATTCATAGTGTTGGGTGATCTAAGCTTTGCTTGAGGTGAAGAAGGACTTCTTAGCTGGAGGATGATGTTGGGTCAGAGCACATAGTTGTAATCCTCTTGCTACTTTTCATCTTAATAAAGCTATTCTTGTTTCCTTCCATATCCTTGTGTACTTGTTTATATATGCATGTATATGGTTAATACACATCTGATCCTGTATTATTTATGATTTAGATCCTTGTTTCTTGGATAGTAGTATGTTGCTGTGATTCCACAAGTTCTTTTGAAGCTGGGCAGACAAAGAAGAAGCGACGAAGCTCTATCAAGAAGGAGAGGAAATCAGACGCAAGACTCAGGTTGGTCTTCTTGGTTCTCCTCTCGTCTATTTTCATAAAAGGAAACAACAGTATACTTTGATTGTTTGTTTCTAAGATAGCCACCCATCTTAGTGGGAATAACAGCATCCGAGTGGAAACTATTCCTGGATAACAAAATGGCGACTTCACTAGGGAGCGACTAGATTACTTGTTAGCCTATCTATCCTTGTTTCTTTTATAAACTTACAGACGGAGCCTGAAGTTAAGCCAGCTAGCCTTCGAACTTCATTTGTCATACAAATGCAAAGTAGATCAATGTTGCTTCAGTCTATCTCTGTGTTTTTTTTATGAATTAAACAATAGATCTGCAAGCAATCTAATTGCCCTAAGTGGTGGCTCTAGTAACCTCTTAGATCACTCCTGTGTTTTACATACACTGATCTTTACTTATTCGGCCTAAACACCTGAACTAGATTGAAAACTGTGAGTGAAATCCCATTCAAAGTCTCACACTTCTACCATCGCACCCTGCCTTCAAGGCAGTCTGTATGCATCGCACTTCCCGAGTGCAGTAGGTGCGATGCATACTAATTTCACTGTGTAACAGGTGCGATGGTCAGGGAGGGTTAACTTTACCCTCAGACTGTGGATTTTTCTCACTGTTTTCATTCCTATTCAAGAGTTTTGCTGTCTGTAGTCAGTGTACTTCCGTGAAAACACCCTTCTCTTGCATTATTCTGCCTCCTTAGTGCAAAGAACTAAAAATGTTTTTATGTATTGTGTGTCGTTTTTAGTTCTCTTTTGCAAAAGGGTAGCATAGTCGAACTGTCGTCTCTAGATCTGAAAGTGTCTTAACTGTCGTTTTCAGTTTTAAGAAGAAATCCCATTGTTCTTGGTAGTTGATTATACAGTTACTATTGCATAGGATTTGAATTAGTAGTTTTAAAGTGTCGAAAAGAAACTTTCATTTCAAAATCGCAAAGTGTCTCTCTTGCTTTCACTTCATTTTGAAAAAGAATTTTGTTGAGTATTGTCGCTTTAAAAGTAATTCAGTTTGCACATAGCTTTATTAACGTCATTCACACATTAAGAAGGCTTAAAAACTAATACATGCATGTGCATTTGCATTTTGAATGCTTGGCCTGATTTAGGACTGTGCATTTAGCGTGTGCTCTGTGCTCTGTGAAGAAAAGATTCTTGACTTTCTTCCCTTTAGTAGCTAGGATTTTCGTTGTTGAAAGAAGATCAAACATTTGTTTATCATCTTAGACTGCATTTTAGGAATTATATACACATCACGTGGTGAAATTGAAAGGCAAATTGTTAAGCAAGATCAACTTAAAATAAATTCAATGAATATAAGAATGCTTTGGAACTTAACGCACAACATCTAGAGGTCTAGGCTAGAGACATATTCCGGCGTCGTAAAACCTGGTAATTGTTGCTTTCAGTGTTGGTTGGGTGATTCCTCCACTCTGAGATGGCAAGTTCCAGTACGGACTTGTGCTCCCACGTACCGTCGAGTATATATTGGGAGACCACAATAGGCTGCATCCTTTATCCTTAGGAAGTCGTGTCTGCCGCCCTATAGATCGCAATGCATCGAACACAGCATTCGGGAAGATTGATTGCCATACCATAAAAAGTATTCTGCAGTTTTGCGATTGGTTTGGTAATCCTCTCTACTTAGATCTCCAGAGAAGTCCATTTTTCTCCTTTTCAGACTCCTTAAAGGAAAAGGTCCTCTGAGCACTTGTCACTTC
>APFE031602562.1:150300-173078 GCA_000404065.3 Pinus taeda
AGGGATGAGTAAGAGATCATCATTCTCCAAGTGGAAGCAGGAACTATCAGAGAGAGGACACTAATCAATATCCCAGAAGAGGACTCACCTCTCTGTAATCATCTATATATGGATCCCTCATCACAGAGATCTGGAGGCTGGAATTTTGTATCTTATAGAGAATTGTTGTTGGTTTTCTGGTGTACATGCATAGTGTTGGGTGATCTAAGCTTTGCTTGAGGTGAAGAAGGGCTTCTTAGCTGGAGGATGATGTTGGGTCAGAGCACATGGTTCTAATCCTCTTGCTACTTTTCATCTTAATAAAGCTATTCTTGTTTCCTTCCATATTCTTATGTACTTGTTTATATATGCATGTATATGGTTAATACACATCTGATCCTGTATTATTTATGAATTTAGATCCTTTTTTCTTGGATAGTAGTATGTTGCTGTGATTCCACAGGTTCTTTTGAAGCTGGGCAGACAAAGAAGAAGCGGCAAAGCTCTATCAAGAAGGAGAGGAAATCAGACGCAAGACTCAGGTTGGTCTTCTTGGTTCTCCTCTCATCTATTTTCATAAAAGGAAACAACAGTAGACTTTGATTGTTTGTTTCTAAGATAGCCACCCATCTTAGTGGGAATAGCAGCATCCGAGTGGACACTATTCCCAGATAACAGTTATCCTCCTCAATCTTTTAAAAAATAAAGAGGTACTTGCGAGTAATGGTGGGGGGAAATTGGGGAAGGTGTCCATTTTTACATCATTAGTTAAAAGGTAGCATGTCACTCTTGAACATGGATCTCCGTCACATTCACATCCGGGTTGGGAAATCCATTTGCCTTACATGTAATCAAACCTCATTAAAATTATTCATCGTTTTGGATATTATCGTTGATTCAAATGCTTCCAAATAATTATAGTGTCGTTATGTGTTCAAGAGAAGCTCAACCTTAGTTCAAATCCTTTTGAAAAATCTTAGCCTTCATTCGTATTGGCCACCCTTGAGCCAGTCCTTGCAATTATTTTCAAAACTTGATATCATGTTTCTTGTCGTAGGCTTTCCTACGATGATTCACTTCCTATTGACTTCAGCTCATATTCTAGGAAGTTGATTTAGAAACCTTCAGTACCTTGAAGATTGCAAGCCTTAATGGCAGGTTTTTCGCTTTCGACAATAGGCTCTCATCATTGGCCTTCGATCGAATGAGTCTATCTGTGTTTGACTTTGGATCACATATTCGCACTTCATGGATTGTACTAGGAGTACCTTGAGAACCATTTTCATTATTGGTGGTTTATCTTGTGCTTGTTAACGGTTCACATCATTGACCAGTAATCAAGTGGTTTATGCCATGTTCAACTTTGAGTTATTCACTCGCATGGTTAGAATCATAATGTGGATCGAGAGACGGATATCAAGACCGTAGATCTACTTTCATCAATCCAGGTTGTGAGGAGATTTTATATTCATGGTTATGTAGACAGATAGTTGTGTCGATGCTATGTCTACCATCTATATGATCTTAGATTTTCCATGCTTTTTCATTGAGTTTTCTTTACTCTAAGTATGGGAATTCCTACCTCAAAGATGATTTTTGATATATATTTTGCATTATGTTCCCTTGAATGTTCCTTGCAGGTTTCCGACCATTAGCTCTGATCTGATCCTTGGGATGATAAATCACTTCAATCTTTTAAACTTATTTTTCATACTTCTCACTTTAGGGAGAAATTTTTTACATGTCAATTTTTCACCATGACGCTTGATCAGTTTATGGATATTATTCCCATACATGAACATGTTGAAACTAGCTCCCTTAGAAGTCAAACAACTCAAAATATGTTAAATTCCATGTGAAATTTGGGTCAAATAGCTCTCACACCTTGTTAAGTTCCACCTGCACTGATTTCTCTAGCGTTTCCCATGCATGTGCTAAAATTGAATCTGAGAACAACACAAAGTTGCGCTCTATCTGTAAATATAAACCCAAACAGGTGAATTCTAGAAGGTAAAAATAAAATGTACATTCTAGACACATAGTTGGTCAAATATTTCCCAATTGAAAGCTTCCAAGTGATGACTATTTGAACTATAACCCTCATAAGATGCATCTCCATCCCTTTTCTCATGGTAACCTAATCCTTCATTAAAGGAGGTTCATCCTCTTCTTAGGGATCTGAAACTTCCCCCTCTTTGATCTATAAAAGGACTAGAGTGTTGAGGGATGAAGGAGTTCAAAATTCATATAATACAAACTTATGTTGTTAGTTTGAGATTATAGAGCTTGTTATCTAAGGAGGAGACAAAAGGAATTTGGGAGGAACCTCACGGAATCAAGTCGAAGGTTGTAAGGCTCCTCTTATCTTCTGATTAATACAAATGAGCACTTTCTCCCATTGATTTTGTCTTTTATGAATGGTGAATAGTTTGCAATTGTTTATTATATTCATTAAGGCATGTTCAATCCCTAATTTCCTTGATCATTAGGCTAAGTTGTTTGAATTATTATATCACATGTGCTTTTGATCCTTTTTATGGTTTATGTTTGCAGGTCCTATCAAGCATTAAGAGTTGCATCAAGTCACAACTAGGGATCTTCATCAGGCATTTCGTGAAAATGGTAAGAGGTCTATCCATTAGTTAGATTTCTTGTAATTCGAATGAGCTCAACTTAATTCCTATAAGGATGATAATGATGACGATCATAATTCCTATCAGAACCATTACTAGAGTAGTACATATATCCATCACCTCTCCTATCAGGAGTATCCAACAACCTTGCATCTCTCACTGTGTCATCTATATCTGACCTGTGATCACCATGAGACCTACTTCCATATTCCCCATTAGTTCTATCCTCCTACCCATGCCTGATCTGAAGTGGCCCTTGTTGCTACAATTATGATAAACTTTGAAGGAGTATTGCATTAACCTCTGCTTGTTTCTCTTGTGCATGTATAATTATGTCATTGTCCACCTTACAACTCCTTATTTCTTCCTTCAAGATTCTCAATGTGTTTTCTAAATCAAAAGACTTCCCAACACCACGTTACTCATCTGATTCATAGGGAGAATATTTATAATCTACCATCTTGCTAGTCATTTTGATCTCTTTCCTACAAGTCATACTATGTCATGTAAACCAAATCACAGTAGACCAATGTACCTTGGCATAATTCAGGGAGGATATATCATCTGCAATATCAATCAAATCAATGTAATACATGTACAAACATAATCATAACAACATATAGACATATGACAATAAGGGGTATCAACACATAAACATCTTTCTAGCTAGATTCCAGTCATCAATGCATGACCATATCGACCACACACCATGACCGCATGTGTGACAACAACAACCATACCAATGTACACTGACAATATGCAAGCATTAACAACATGTAACCAATCATACACTGATGATGACACATTCCACGACAACACCCTCACTTTCACATGGCAACATCACTACAACCATGACTGACACCATGTATATGCAACAAGCATATAGACCACAAGGATAACTGACATGTGTGCAACCAACATGAATGCATGACCAACACACACTGCCCATCTAGTCCAAGGGGTTAACCATGCTCTGATACCACTTTGTGGTATCATATATGACCCAATGAGAGTGCAACCCACTCTGATACCACTTTGTAACACCCTCATCCCACATCTACCCAAGTAACCATCCAAACACGGTAAATATGCAACGAGAGGCCACTATAATGGGATTCAACCTCCTAGGTGACCTTAAGGAAGTGGAATCGATGGAAAACCATAACATAGACCTTCTATACCTACTACAAGACTACCAAAAAGCTTCCCAGTCATCCCCATGACCACTCCTTAGGTCCCATTGAGTTTTTAGACCATTAAACCCCTAGAATCTCCTTTTATATGGACAAGGGTGCATCTAGGAGGCTCCAGGCGCTCCCACAACAAGGCATGGGTGTGTCTAGGGAATTTTCTCCTCAATCCTTTGCCCGTGACTCAAGGATATGTGCCACTTTTTCAGGCCCAGAGCCTAGGTCACTGCCCAGACTCAATGACACTTTTAGAAATTAATTTACACAATATAACAATGATACATTTGCAAAAACATTGACATGGACTATATTGGACCCCTACTAGCCATGACATTTATTCAATAAAAAAGGCCACAAATATGTAATATATAGGTATAAACAACATACCTGAGCATAGGGGTCTCATACTTATCTGAGAATCGCTAAGAAGCATTGTTCAATTATATCATTAGTTGCATTATCATCTATTAGGTCATAGATACATTGTTCATTAATTTACAAATCAAACCATGAGGAGAGTCATACATCAACAATGTCATAATACATGCTTATAACCAACATAATAACAACAAAAATATTAACGATACATCAGACATAGAATCCAGTTGTAAACTAATAAATTTGCACATAAGATACCAAGGAAAGAACCTCTTATTAATTAATGCAAAATCCAACCCGGTATGTGACTACCACATTCCACCTGACCATAGATTGGCTGAGCCAAATATCTCTTCAGTCAATCACCCCCATGCCATATTCCAAGCATGAATATGGGACTCAAACCAAGAGAACCAACTAGGGCATCCTGAGGTTAAACCACCTCACCCTCATCAATAGAAACCAAGCTTTACCGCAATCCACATCAGATCACTAGGCCAAAACAATAAACATGTAATAACAGGGTTTACCATGATCTCCACTAGATCACTAGGCCAAAACAACCATGGTTGCCACCAAATTTCTCCACCTACACCGTGAGGAATTTTATTGTCTCCTAGTCTCTAAGCTTTTCTGCAATCCACACCAGATCATTAGGCCCTATCTGAGACTCCACTCTCTAGGATTTACCGTATATCCCATCCCAGGATTGCAAGGCCTAATGGAGATTTTCCACCTCTAGGCTTTACCTTATATCCCACCATTAACCAATCGAGGATTCTTAGGCCCACCAAGGCAGACAATGCCTGGATTTACCGCAACCCATAGTCTGCTTCAACGGTCACTAGTCCAGTGGCTTTAATGCAATCCACAATCTGGTTCATGGATCACTATACCATGTGTTCTTTCTTTAATATATCCACCTCACTCAGCTTTGAATCCATCTGGCAATCCAGCTCAACCAAAAAATGAGAAACCCATCACACCGTGGCTATCTAGAAATGGAAAGGATAGGCTGAAAACATTGTCGCACCTGGAAAAACCCATGCCATGATAGAAAAGAACCTCATACTATACCATGCATTCCAAATCTAACAAGGAAATCACACATGCAAATTGATACCTACAAAAATTCATGTTGTAGCTGCCTTATCCTGCTCTTCCTTGCTTGCTCCTTCCTTCCTCTTTCCTTCTTTTCCTTTCTTGATCCAATGCCAAAGTGCTCCAATAAAACTCTAAATTTCAAAGAGTGAGAGAAAGAGGGAGATATAATAATCAAAGAGCTCCAAAACTAAACTGACAAAAGATACCAACTGATCCTCATAAGCCTTTTTACCAATTATGCCTTTATTTTCTACATTTTCCATTATTTTCCTCCTCACATCCACCCTGTGACCTTTACCTTCCTTTTCTCCTAATTTCCATTATTTTCATAAATAAAATGCTAATTAATGCCACTTTTCGTTTCCAAATGCCTTAGCCATTGCCTTTGCCAATTTCCTTATCCATCCACACTAGGATTTTTTTCCCAACATTCAGCTTGGAATAAGTGTCCCATAATCTGTGGTTATTATTTTTCCTTTATTAACTTTTATTACATGGAATTTTCACCAGGGTTGTTACATGGAAACTCTAATAATGTTTTCTCTTGGGATATGTTTTGGTTCCCTGGAAAGACATATTGCAGAAGTATATGTAGAGGATGGAAAGATAGTAGATGAGATAATTTGTTGGATGATATTGATGTACCTACAGTTGTTTGATTTTATCAAGGAACGCATGCATTGTGTGGACAACACTAATGATGGTTTGGAAGAGCATGAGGGTAGAATTTATATTTGGAAATTTGATATGAATTATTGAAGAATATGAGGTGAAACTCTATTATGAATGATAGAAGGCATGTGAGAGCATTTGTAAGGAATTTTGGCTCCTTGAAGATAATATATGAACCATATGATGACAAATTTGCATGAAGTTTGTCAAGATCTAGAAAGGCCGAAGTTCAATGTGATGTGATGTTGTTAGGAGCCAAGAATCCCTCCAAGCTACTACTAATATCTCCATGGAAGAATAAGTAACCAATGAATGAGACAAGTTTAAGCTTGTGGTTATGCCTCTCGGGTTGAAAGGGAGTAAGGATATCGTCCCTGGTTGAGAGGGAGTGATGAGGGACATCATATTCTACACATGTCATTCACTAGACCATGAATAACATCTATAAGTCTAGTGAAGGAACTGGTAGGGAGAATCGAGGATTGGATAAGAATTTGGGACTGATACTCCTTAAGGATTGGGAATCCAAGATCGAAGTAGTCCCTAGGACAAATACTCTTTAAGAATAGTGTAGGGTATCCAATATAAGAGTAGTCGAAGAGGATTGATATACTTTGAGGATTGGAAATCCAAGATAAGAATAGTCATGTAAGTACATACCTGGTGGACATTCAGATGGGGTATGTGCCTTGAGAGGCAATGGTGTTGGTGTCCAAATGTATGCCTACTATCATCATGCTCTAATCTAGTGAAGAGTTAGAGCTTATCAGTCAAGGCCTTGCTATTGTATAATTGACAATGTTGGTTATGATATTGATGCTTGATGATGCTTGTCAATCCAAACTCTTCTTATGAAAATATTTCAATTTGAGAGTATCCTTGTGTTGATGCGTAATTATGAATACCTCCCTATTTAAGAGGGAGTGTTGAAAAATGTAATTAGGTTCGATCTTCATAATCATTGTACTTGTATCATTATGTATTTCATGAAAAAGAAAAAAGAAGAAAAAGAAAAATTTATTATTATTATTATTTTCTAGTCAAAGCATGTTCTTCATGCTTCTATGGTTTACTGAGTCAAAAGAAAATTTGTCATGTGTCAAAGTCCCATTTGGATTATTTGAAAGAAAAAGAAAAAATATATTTTGACTCACAAGAGTCATTTTGTCACCCACAAGACCAAGTCAACCCTCTAAATGGATAAGTCGGCCAGCCCATAAGTTGTGTCTCTTCATATGGTTGAACAACTATATATTGGCAATTATGCTCCACATTTTGGCAACCAATTTTATTTTTGTGCAAGCAAGAAGAAGAAGATCACCAAAGTAAAAAGGAGGGAGAGAGAGAGAGAGAGAGAGAGAAGTCAAAGGAGAGAGAAATGTTTATTTTTCTGCCCTAATTTTTCCACACATACAATATTTTTTTGTGATATTTCAGAGCTAGTAAAGGTCCAAAATCACAAGGGCCAGAATTTCAAGAAGAAGCTAAAATTTTAGGAAGTGACCAGAATTCATAAATTTGACCATATTTGACTTTGTTTGATTTGACTTGCTAAAGAAGGATTGAAGGAGGGTCGACTTGGGTCTTGTGGGTGGTATTGGTCTTTGTATTGGATATTGGATTTCTCACTTTGATTGGATTCTATAAGAAGAGGAATTTTCTAGGTTTTCCCCCTTATGGGGTTTTGTCCCTAGCTTGGAGATCCTAATTTCTTGTGTTCTTTTGTTTCTTTGTGATCTTCATGTAAATTTTGATAATTTCTTGATGAAGAAGAATAGAATAGAATAGTAAAAATCCAAAAAGCGCTCACAAGTAATTATCATGGAGAGAAATCTACCCTAATTAGCTTGCATATTGATTTCTCAACAGGTCTTACATGCCATTACCAATATCTAGTGTACCATGGGAGGGTATCCACATGGATTCCATTAGTGGGATACAAATATGTAGGGTGGTCATAATTACTTATTTGTAGTTGTGGAATGATTCAATAAGAAATTTGTGCTATTGTCTTGTAAGAATATAATCAAGGGCCACCAAGCACTTGGGTTATAATTTTCAAAAGTGTTGGTATATTTTGGATCATCTTGTTCCATTACATAAAGTCAACATATAATATTTTGTGAAAGTTTTGGACAACTCTATGGGAAATAATGGATACAAAGTTGAATCATTCCAATGCATTAACCCCTCGGACTAATACAAAAACCTTAGTTGTTAAAAGAAATTTGGTGCAACAATTAAACAAATATAACATAGAGCACCAAAATTTTGGGATGAATAGTTGATCATCAATAACAAGATAATATATTATTCTAAAAACAAAATCAACAGTTGAAACTTGTTATGATTATTTGTTATTATCACCCTTTGTTGTTATTTATAGGCAACAACAAATGAATGGGTAAAAATGAATGAAAAGGTAGAGAGAGAAGAGAATTCCTTTGGTAGAATTGAGGATATTACCTTAAAAGGGTAAAAATAGTTGGTGTGAAGTTGAAAAAGAGCCTTAAAGAGCTTAAGAAATAACAATAACATCAAAATTCTTAAATAATACAAAGGCAATGCCACGGAGGTAATGAACTTTAAAGATTATGACAAAAAAATGTTGGAGTATTTAACAAGTAGTGGAAGCTATAGAAAACACGAGGTAGATCCAACCAATAAAATTAAAATAGATATTTCTAAAACAATTAAAGGAATCCTTGGAGGATGAGTTGAATAAGAAACAAATTTCAAAAAATCCATCATTCTAAGGACCAATTGTGGATATTTTTCGTTCACCAACATAACCTCTAGTGAAACATTGGGAAAACAAGTAAAGGAATCCTTAGAGGATGAGTTGAATAAGAAACCAATTTCAAAAAATCCATCATTCTAAGGACCAATTGTGGATATTTTTCGTTCACCAACATAACCTCTAGTGAAACATTGGGAAAACAAGGTTAAAAATATTATTGAATCCATAAACTCATTTTTCAAGGACTTTTCACAATGGATAAAAATTACAAAGATCATAAATTTGGGGACAACAACATTATGGTAAGATTCTATTTGATTTTTCTATTGACAAAAATCCATATGGAAGATGTCATCAAGGTAATTCGAGATTTTACAAATAAGGAAACGGAAATATTGGTTTAATTTTGCTTTAATTTCACGTATTTAAGCTTTAAGATGATCATATATGAGAAAGCAAAGGTCATAGTAATGGGTTCTCCATTGTTCTACACATTTTTAATTCATATTTTGAAAAGTACGGCACAGAATCGTGACCACTAAAACCATATCGATGGGAATATTTTGTGGACTACACATGCACAATGATTTTTCAATCATCGAAATAACCATATATATATATATATATATATATATATATATTATATTATATATAATTTGGATTGGATCATTATATTGTTTTTTCGATGATTTTCAAGTGGAGGAATTATCTCACGGGACTACTTTTACCAGGGAGACCTAGTTTGGCAAATTGGTTTTTAAAAATATTCTGAGAGAATTTTGAGTCATCAAATAGAATTTTTGGGGTGTAAAACATTGTCTCTTTGGCATAGCAATTTTTTTTCATATTCTACACATAGATTTATTCCTATTCTATACATCGAAACCTTTCCAATAGTTGAATAATCACATCAATCAAAGTCAATATGCAAAAGTTATGTCACACATAAGTTGAACTTCTTGTTTTGTCCACCATAATTCGAGAGCATGCCACATTATCACCAATTAAACATGGAAATGGGATAGCCACATGATCATGATGGAGAAGACTATGGAAGTATTAATATTTTAACTCTAGATAAGAGTTTAAGGAGTCAAACCTAACCACAAGTAGGCTATCTGGTTATGTTATAACTGAGCCATTAAGAGGAAAAGGGATTCCATTCTCTTCGAGTGCATTTGTTCCACAAATTAGAAAAGTAGTCAAGAGGGATAGGGAGAGAGAACACAAAGAGGATTTGTGTACTATAGTATCCCACATGCCATAGGACTCACTTCTTAGTACTCACATTCATTTCTTATTCAAGAAAATATAGTATAGTAGCCTCACCTGCTAGTTAGGTATTCTCCCTGATGGACTACGAAATTGTGTTTTTTTCTATGAAAGTACCCTACTTTATTTTTTATTAAACAGCCCCTTTTCCACCTTATATTACCATAAAACCATTTACATACATTCCGAGTAGCTCAAGGTAAGAATTTCTTGCTAACTAGTGATCTTATTATCATTTTTAGACAAGAACTGAGAATGTTTTAAGAGTTATTTTAATATATTATATATGTATGAAATAATATGAGAGCTAACTCAAATGATTACATAAGTACAATCATTTATCACCAGGTTTCATGTGATCAACAGTGTGGTGGAATCTTAAGGAAGGAATAGGCAACATTTACAGAATTCACAAACATGCCACATGAGGGGAAACAATGTACAATTTAGCATCTACAAGGAACACAATATATATGTTACATGTCAATTTGTCACCATGAAACTTGATCAGTTTATGGATATTATTACCAACGTGAACATGTTGAAACGAGCTCCCTTATAAGTCAAACAACTCAAAATATGTTAAAGTTCATGAGAAATTGGGGTCAAATAGCTCTCACACCTTGTTAAGTTCCACCTACCCTGATTTCTCTAGTGTTTCACGCGCATGCGTTGAAATTGACTCTAAGAACAACACATTTTTGCGATCTATATGTAACTACAAACCCGCGTAGGTGAATTCTAGAAAGTAAAAATAAAAAGTACATTCTAGAAACATAGTTGGTCGAATATTTCTCAACTGAAAGCTTCTAGGTGCAGATTATTCAAACTACAACCCTCATAAGATGCATCTCCATCCCTTTTCTCATGGTAAACTAATCCTTCATTAAAGTAGGTTCATCCTCTTCTTAGGGATATGAAACTTCCCCCTCTTTGATCTATAAAAGGACTAGAGGGTTGAGGGATGAAGGAGGTCAGAATTCAGAGAATACAAACTTATGTTGTTAGTTTGAGATTGGAGAGCTTGTTATCTAAGGAGGAGATTGAAGGCATTTGGGAGGAACCTCATGACATCAAGGTGAAGGTTGTAATGCTCCTCTTATCTTCTGATTAATACAAATGAGCACTTTCTCCCATTGATTTTGTCTTTTATGAATGGTGAATAGTTTGCAATTGTTTATTATATTCATGAAGGCATGTTCAATCCCTAATTTCCTTGATCATTAGGCTAAGTTGTTTGAATTATTATATCACATGTTCTTTTGATCCTTTTTATGGTTTATGTTTGCAGGTCCTATCAAGAATTGAAGAGCTGCATCAAGTCACAACCAAGGATCTTCATTAGGCATTTCATGAAAATGGTAAGAGGTCTATCCATTAGTTAGATTGGTTGTAATTCGAATGAGTTCAACATAGGGAAGAGTCAGTTCATTTGTCATGATTGTTTCTAGTTTCCATTTAGGATCTAGGGAGATTGCTCTTGTCCGCAAGAGGGATTGTCCGGTGTAACAAACTTGTGACCATACTGGGGAACGTCTTTGTTCTCGTCTTTTTCCTTAGCCTCGCTTTCTAATTTTTCTGATTTATCCAGACCTGAGTCTTCATAAATTAATGGCCTTTTAGATATGAATGGTTGATTTTCAAGTTTTTTTTAATTTTTTCTTTAATTTTTCTTCCATGTGTTGTTTCTATTCATACACATAGCGCAAATTTGTGCCCTTTTTTCCATAGCAACTAAGAGCATGCACTCTGTTGCCTGCTGGAAACCCGCATAGGCCTTGAAATTTTTTGAAAATTTTGTTATAGCTCCAACCTAGACTTGAATTTGTCTTTCTGAAAGTGTCATTCTATGTGTTTGAACTATGTTGTCTTTTCTGAACTCAATTGATTGCTTTGTTGATAATTTTTTTAAGATTAGGTCTTTTTGGAAGAATACCTTAGGGTTTTGACTGGTTGATTTGTTGATTGATCAAAACAATTTTGAATGTATTTTTGTGAGTAATGTTGTTATTTTGTTCTGACAAATACACTGGTTAAGCTGTAAAAATTGTTTAGTTGTAGTCAAAATCACTTTGAATTACAAATTATGGTTTCTGAGGACTTTGTGCTTTTGTGAAAGGATCATGCTTATCTTTGCTTGATAAAAGAAGTTGTTGCTTTCATCTTGAGAAAATTTTCATGATTGCACTATTATTGTCATCAAATCAAAGCATTCATAGGAGAATATGTCTCTATCTTCTTGATTGATTTCTGTGTGCTTGAAAGTTTCAAGTGATTAGAAGAAAAGAGTGTTTTAGTTTATTTTGATAATTAGGGAAATCTAGAAATTAGTCTGCTGCCTGTGTTGTTCATTACAAAATAGTGAAATTGGTTGTTTTGAGAAAAGTGCAAAAATTGTGAGTTGTTGCATTTTATTTCTCAAAAAGCAAAGAAAACTCTTTCTTTTCTCTAAATAGAATTTCATCGAAATTGAAAGTTGCTTTTGCATTTTAGAGTGCATTAAGATTTCGAGTCATGTCACAACATCATAAGTTTCACCTCCACCATCCATTGAGTAAAAGAACAACTTAATAATACAACACTAATTAAAATTCACTTAGAATTTATATTTTTTAGGGCTCTTTTCACCTATAGTAGCTTAAGTGTAGGGCTTTGGAATAGGGAAGGAAGTAAACTTTCCAAAGCTACAAATAGACAATAGAATCTTGAGTTAGGGAGAGAAAATCCAAGTAGTTTCATTTGCTATGGGAAACTCTTCTTAGACATGAGTTCAGCACAAGGTTGTGTCGAATCTAGTGAAGTGATCTGACCCACTTCATTGGCCTAGATACATTGATTTACAAGTATTACAATGGTACCAAAAGGTACTTGGGGTCACTTGAAATTAAACCTCCAATCAATGATGTGGAGGAAATTTCAAGGGGATTGAGCTCGTTACTCTGCCCTTGTGTGTATGTCTAATCTATGACTGCCCCCCTGGGTGAAATTGTTGTATTTGGTGAACATACTGACTATAATCCTAGGGTTCTACCTAAGGTGAAAACAGAGGGAAGTTCATGTTGTACTTGGAACAGACATTGGCTAGACTCACTTGGACTCTTTGGAGGGTAATCTTTGCTCGGGATGGTCTATAGCAGAGTTACTTGCACCAAACCATTTCATTAAGCAGGTTATTGGGGTAACTAGTCCAAATACTCATTTTCTATAAAACTTTTCACCTTGATCTCTTCGATGTTGGATTTTATCACCAACTAGTATATATTGATATTTGTGAAGAGTAAGTTTGTGTGGTTTGAACTCCTAGATTTTTTAGCGCATGTTACTTTCTGTGTTGGTTTTCTTACTTTTTACAAACTTTAGGTGTAATTTAGATATTGTGTGATTAATAAATTTAAAAATTTTCATTGTGGTGGAACTAACAAGAAAATCACGTAGGATACTTGGGGATCCCCTTGAGTATACACCGAGCCAACTAGAAAAGATTAAGGCAGAAAAATATAAATCATATGAAACTAGAACTACAGCAGAAACTGAAACTTCTACTATTATAGATTCTAATGTAAGGGGAACTGAAGTTAATCAACCTATAACATCTACTATTTTAGGCCTTGAAGTAACAAAAACTGAATTTGATCAAACTCAGAATTTAACATCACACTCAGCAACGATTGATTTACAAATCACTGAATTCATTCAAACTGAATCATATACTAGAGAATATTCCGATAGAAACCCCATTTCTGAACCAGATATTGACGAACCTAATTCTGATATTTTTGAGCCTAAAATTCATACATCTTCTACATCACATATTCCAGATCCTCCACATTCACTGTGTGTGAAACTTATCATTATTGATAGTCTTCGTCCTGGTCTTATTTCCATTGAAGAATGTTTCTGACGAAGAGGAAGGACCCATATTTTCTACCAGTGAACCTGT
The DNA here is from genome assembly GCA_000404065.3 of Pinus taeda. NCBI lineage: Eukaryota > Viridiplantae > Streptophyta > Pinopsida > Pinales > Pinaceae > Pinus > Pinus taeda. The sequence continues at coordinate 164,209 of APFE031602562.1, forward strand.
AGATATCTCAGAACTTTTGTTTCGATCTCTTCACCCCAACCCTTGGTATTTTACACCCTTGAACTTTTAGGGCAAGGGAATCCATGTTACACGACTCCTTATTCTACCGTACTAGGTTTTTACTGGTCCACAACGATTCCTAGAAGTGTCGTGTTAGATACATCCATGTATTCCACTTCTCCGGAATCCACATTGTACGGTGGTTTTTTACCACCTGGATATCACTCTCTCATAGGAGCTTATTCAGGAGCTTCTTCCTCGAAATCATCTTCAAACTTGTCAACTGGTGTGATTAACCCTACCAATGAAGGTTTGGCATCTGAACAAGCCATTAATATGATTTCTGGTAATGTTGGTAATCCAGGAGCTAACCCAATAGGTGGTTATTATCTACCTAGGGGGAAACCATCTTACCCTCCACCTGAAGGACAACCTTTTGGTGGATCTTACCCTGCAACTGGTGGAAACCCCCCGCCAAAAACTACTTTAACTATGCTCAAATGCCGCAAACCGGTTTTGGTCAACCTGTTATGCCTCAACCCGCCTTTTGAATGCCTTACCCTGGATTGAATACAATATGGGACCCTTCTCAACAGTCAATTCATGTGGCTTCTCAGGTGCCTCTGTATCAACCTAGCAAACCTCTTGGACAACCTATGCAACAAATTCCTTTTCAAGGTGTGTCTTCTCAAGTCCAACCAACCGTCCAAGATAACTCATCGACACCTGCCCAACAATCGCTTCAGCAGTCCACCCAAAGTAGTCATCAAACTGTAGGGCAGTCTGTTATGGCAACAACTGTTCAGAACCTAGGTTCAAGTTCACCTAAAACTCCCATTCCAGGAGTATCGCAAATAATTGTCTCGCTTACATCACAAGTTACTATGAAACCTCTTGTTCAGTCTTTAACTCAGGCATATGGCGTTCAATCCATTCCTATGATTTCGTCAGCACCTCAAATACATGTTGTTCAACCTAGTGTTCCATATATGCAAGTACCTTTTGAAGGGCTATCTTTCCAAGGTTTACCCCAGATTCAGTTTGTTCAAGCTACACCTTTTCAACCTCAATTTCTCCAAGGTCAACCCTTGCAAAGTCAACCCTTGAAAGGACAGTTTGTTTAAGGTCAAATGGGTCAGAATCTCCCCTTCCAAAATCAACCGTACCTGCGTCATACGTTTCAACAACCTATTCAACCAAAATATGGTATGGCTCATCCTGGATACTTAGGAGGTATGCAGATTCCAACTGCTCAGTCTATCCTAGGATATCATGGATATCCTCCTCCGGGTACGGAACTCACCCCTTAGGGTTATCAATATCCATCACAGGACTCTAATCACCAATTTCCTTTCATTACAACTTTGGATTTACCTGACCTCTCTTGATTAACTAATGATCCACTTCTTTATGTACCCTATTGGTCGGCTATTCCTATTAAGCTTCCCAGTGATATTCTTAAGTTTGAAGGTACGTCGGGTGAAGATATGTCCAACCATGTCATGACCTACCATCTTTGGTGAACGTCCAACTCATTAAATGATGATTCTATTATATTACGTCTTTTTCAATGAACCCTAATCAGTTCGGCAGCCAAATGGTATGTAGAATTGTCGTGTGCTTCTTTCAACATGTTCAATGCCCTTACTACAGCCTTTTTCACCAATTTTCAGTTACCTATTCGGTATGACAATGGAACTGAACTTTTGACTTCTTTAAAGCAATCAACCCATATCTCAGATCACATTCACAAATGGAAATGAAGACATCGCCTAGTTAAAGTTTACATTCCAGACCAGATTCTAGCTTAATGGTTTATAAGGTCACTTTTACTAGTAATAACTGAAGATATGGCCAAAGGGGGTGTTGTAATTGATGACCATGTAATTTCTCGCGCTCAATATCTCGATCTTGTTTATACTTAGTCTGGTACTTTGTATGAAAAGATCCCAGATTTACCCCGATCTACTCCAAATAATCCACCTTTGCTAGGATCACATGTTGCAAATGGAATGATTGGTTCTGTGAGATAGAAAACTAAGAACAAAAAGAAAAATTCTATGAATGTTCAAGTTTCGGCTCTATCGGATTCACCTGACGAAGATTCTTCTCCCAGAATTACTTCCAAAATCAACGTCATGGATTCATCTACTGGTGAGGGTAAGTCATCCGGAAATAAGAAAAAGGGAAAAGGAAAAACTAAACAAGACAACCTCTCTAAGGAGAAATCATCCAAGAACGAACCATCTGATGAAAAGAGGAAACCTCGATATTCTTGCTTAATTTGTGGGGAAGATCATTACACTAAGGAGTGCCCTCATCGGGCCGAAGTTTTCAAATTCATCAAAAGTTTTCCCATGCCCGCTATTTTGAAGGATCCTTTTCCTCAAGATAGTAAAATGGTCTCTCACGACCAATCCTCCTCGTCCCCATCGGCAAATATCATGATGGTGTCTTCCAGAGTTATGGTAGCAATGAGATCCAAAGATTACACGTCAAAGATTCCTATTGAAAATGGAGAGGACTCAAGCTCATCTGGTCAAACTTCCGTGTCTACGCCTCCTTTTTCTGAACCATTACATATTGAAAAACCAAATCCTAATATGATAATTCATCTTCCTCCTAAGGGTATGCTTCGTAAGTCAACCTTTAATCCTCATGTGAGGGCTACCCAAAATTATAACATTGTTGAAGATCTGGCTATGTCGCCTTCAACCTTTTCTACCCTTGAAGTGCTACAAACTTGTCCAGTGCAAACTAAATTATTATTATCATCCATAGGAGTTGTAGATCCTCAAGACTCCCAGTTGATTGTTTTCAATCTCGAAAATCATGTCCCACATCTCCCACACCAAATGGCTTTTCAAATACCAATTCACGTCAAAACTCGACGAGTTTTTCGAAAAGTAATTGACGAAGGACCATCGACATGTATTATGTCCATTACCTATTGGAGAGCCTTAGGTTCTCCAACAATCAATCAATCTCCCATGACTTTGAAATCCTTCGATGGAAGAGGTTTTCATCTATATGGGCTTTTAAATGATTTTCCAATCGAGTTAGAGGGAAAAAGAGTTGCAATAGACATTGAGGTTGTTGATGCTCAACTTGATTACAACCTTTTGCTTGGTCGGAGCTGACTTATGCCATGGTGGATGTAGTCTCATCATATTTTAGGATGATTATGTTTCTTCACAAAGGAAGAATTGTAAAAGTAGATTAATTGTCCTACTATACCTCTGACCCTAATTCTACCAACAGTAACCCATTTTTTGGAAAATCCACCACTCCATATGAAGAAGTTGGTGTTATCCTTCTCAAAGACTCATCTTTGATGGGACCCTACACTTGTTCTTCTTCATAATGAAGCACAGATCAACATGATTACATCAAGTACTTTCGAAATGGGAGATCCATGGAAAGTACCGTTAGAATTAGAAATGATCTTATATGGTGATGAAATGCCTTGTAGCCCTTTCAAGTTAGCCTATGAGGCCATTCAGTCTTTTTCCAACCCATCAACATCTAATGATGATCAAATGCATATGATAATTGATGAATATTCGCATTTGTCACGCTTGGAACCAATCTCTATGCCTGATCCTTTTAACAAAGATTTTTTAACTGATGAAGGGATTATGGAAGTTATAACCCTAGATGAAATTCCATGGAACGATACTCATCATTGTTCAACTTTCTTAGCATATTTTGATAAAATTGAGAATAGTTTTTCATCATTATTTTTCATTTGAGACCCTTAGCGATCTTCAAAATCCAATATCTACACTTTCTTCCAGTTCTAAATAGAATTTAGGGAACATATCAGCAATAGTACCTATCGATATCTCAGCGAAACCCAGAATAATTGAAAATATTCATATAGTAGCCTTTTGTTCGTTAGAAGAGATTTCAACTTACAAAGCCCTATTTCAGGAATTTCGTGACATTTTTGCCTAGTCCTATGAAGAGATGCCAAGAATCGACCCTAGCATTGTTTTACACGAAATAAAAACTTATCCAGATGCTAAGCTAGTTATACAACGATTACATCCTATACATCCATGAAAATCTTCTGCTATTAAAACTGAGGTTGAGAAATTGATCAAAGCGGGATTCATTTACCCTGTTCCTTTAACTGATTGGGTATCAAATATTGTGCCCGTTAATAAAAAGCAAGGAACTATTCGAGTGCATGTTGATTACCGATATATCAATAAATCTTGTCCCAAGGGCAATTATCCAACTCCGTGTATCAACCAAATTGTCGAAGACTATGCCGGAAATGAAAATTTTTCCTTTATGGATGGATTTTTTGGCTACAATCAGATAAACATAATCCATGCCGATCAATATAAAACCACATTGATATGACCATGGGGAACCTTTTCTTATCGCAAACTCCCATTTGGCCTAAAACATGTTGGCACAACTTTTCAACAAGCAATGTCTTACACATTCCACGATATCAAACATATTGTTCAACCTTATTTAGATGACCTCCCGGCTCATTCCATGAAATGACAAGATCACCCAATGCACTTAAAAACGATTTTCATTAGGTGTAGGCATTACAATATTCACTTGAATCCGCACAAATGTGTCTTTTGTGTGCAATCTGGTTGCCTTCTAGGTTTCATCTTTTGAATGGAAGGCATTCGTGTCAACCCCCTTAAGGTAGAGGAAATTTTGAATTTGTCTGCTCCTTCTAGTCTGACTCAACTCCAAAATTTGCAAGGGAAGGCAAACATTTTGTGTAGATTCATCCACAATTATGCTCAACTAAAACAATGTTTTACTCAACTATTGAAAAAGGGTATTCCATTTTTCTAGGATGAGCTTGTTGATAAATCTTTTGATGTGTTAAAGCATGCACTGACTACTTTCTATACTTAGTTGCATCTGATGCCACCATTGGCATGGTGTTAGTCCAAGAGGATGACTCTATTAGCAAACATGTGATTTACTATTTGAGTAGGAGTCTCACTAAAATTGAGATTAAATACGCACATGTGGAGAAGCTAGCTTTGGGATTTGTGCAAGTTTTTCAACGATTTCGTCACTATATACTTCTCTGAAAAATGATTGTCATTTCATATTGCAACCCTCTAATGTATATTCTCACGAAGCAACTACTAGGGGGGAATATTTGAAGTGGATAGTCATTTTACAAGAGTTTTATCTGGAATTTGAAAAATCCAAATCAAAAAAATCCTTGGTTTTTGCCGAATAATTGTGTGACTTCCCCCATACTGATATCAAAACTGTAGCAAAATATTCTTTTGCTGACGAATCTATCTTTCTTATTAGTGTGTTAGATCTATGGTATGGAGACATCATTATATATCTCCGAACATAAACTTTTAGGCCCGAGTTATCCAAAACTGATTGTCAGAAAATCTGATACCAATCCCAACAATACAACATTATTGACGACACTCTTTATCGTCATGGTGCCGATTCTACATTTCGACGTTGTTTAACTCTTGAAGAAGACAAAAAAACTTTAAATGATTGCCACTCTGGAGCATGTGGCAATCACATGTCTGGGCATGCTACTGCCCTAAAGATATTACGCGCTGACTATTTTTGGTCATCAATGTTTAAACACTGCTTCACTACAATCCGAAAATGCCATAAATTTATGATCGCAAAATGCGAGCACCTCCCACTCCTCTTCACCCAATCATAGTTGTCGATCCTTTTTCCAAATGGGGCATTGACTTCATCACTTGTAACCGTCACTCAGTCGGGGGGCATGGATATATCATCCTTACAGTCGATTACTTTACATAATGGGTTGAGGCGATGCCTACATACAGAAACGACAGTGAAATTGCAGCTATTTTCATTTTCAATCATGTCATTGCTTGGTTCGGCGTCCACAAGCTATTGTTACAGACCACAGTAGTCATTTTCATAACTTTATGATGGTCGAATTGTCTATGCAACTTGGCCTCCACCATGATAGCTCTACTCTCTGTTATCTACAAGATAATGGTCGGGTCGAAGCTGTCAATAAATTTTTAACCAATATGATTAAACGGATAGTTGGTATCCATAAAGGAAATTGACACTCTATGCTCCTTTCAGCACTATGGGTTAAAAAAAACAACCTGTTTTACCCCTTTTCAACTCGTTTATGGTTTGGAAGTTGTATTACCTATTGAATGTGAAATTCCATCTCATAAATTAGCTATCGAATTATTACCTACTACCTCTGCAGACGAAGAATGCTTTGTACACTTAGCCCATCTAGATGAAAATCGTCGTAATGTCGTACTAGCTAGCGAAGCTCACCAGAAACGTGTCAAAGCCCAATACGATCAAAACGTTAATCCTCGTACATATTCAGAAGGTGACCTAGTCTTGGTATATGATCAGGCTCATGACAAGCTAGGTGTAGGGAAATTCGAGCCCATGTGGCATGGCCCTTACTGTTAGGTCCCTATAATACTAATGATTCCCCCATTAATATTGTAGTTTTATCCCTTATTAAATATTGTTGTGCCCCTGTTGTCCCCATATTGTTATTACTGTGCCCCATAGAATCCCTCTAATGTTATTTTTGTGCCTTTATATTATTATTGTTAGGTTGGCTTGGTTATATTGTGACTCCTTAGACTCCTATATACAAAAAGGAGGTTTTTTCATTTAAATCATCCAAGAATTTTTCATTTATGTAATGTAAAGGAGGTTGCCCCCTCGAAGAGGCTGAATTATAAGGCGTTGATCTATATTTTCTATCTTTTTGTGAGCTGGTTTCATAGCATTTCGTATCAAAGCTTTGGATTCTAGGGTTTCGTTGCTCCAAATAGGTCATCGTGGAATTTTTGATATAACTCTTTTTCTAAGACGTTTCAGAAGCAAAAAAAAAAAAAACCCATTTGAGAGAAATCACACTGAACCTCGGGTCCAAATTTCAGAGATTTTTGTGTTATATTTGTGGAGATATGATCTGAGGAATTTGGTCTTTTTTGCAAATTCCTGAATTACATTCCAAAAAGGTGACCTTGGGCAAATCGTCATAACTTTTGTTTTGAGCATTAGATTGAAATTTCATTAGAAGTTATAGAAAGAGGACGGACTGTAGTTTCCTATGTATATTTTTTAGACCAAAAGGTCAAAACAGTGACACGTAGCACCGCATACAAGTTCGCTCTTCTAAAAAGGTATATAATCATGTCATCTTGGGAGATTGTGCATAACTCTTTCTTGGAGAACCTAAATTTGATCAGACTAGTGGCATTGGAAAGAGGACATAGAGGGTTACTGTAGGTCACAATTTTAGAACTAAAAGAGCCGAAATTACAGAGATACATCATATTCAATATCGAGTGCCTACAAAGTGAAAAATGGTGTGTATTTTTTTTAATATTTGCATAAGCTTGGTTTGACAAATTAGTTTGAAGGAATTCAAAGGGAATAGTGAAGAATTATTATCGGTAATTGATGCCCTAAAGAAATAAAATGGAAACACCTAGTAAACAACCTGAAAGCTCTAGCATGACTCGTGAAGAAGAGGAAGAAATGCTACATGATATATCAAAATTACAAGACCAAGTGCAACAAATGTCACTCTCACAAAATCTAACAGAAGCTAAGATAAATGGCGTGGAATCTAAGATAAAGAGCGTGAAAGCTAAGATGAATGGTGTGGAAACTAAGATCAATGGCATGGAAGCTAAGATGAATGGCATGGACACTAATATGGATGGCATGGATGATAAGATGGAAGAATTGAAGATAAATTTGAATAAGTTGCTACAAGAAATGGTCACTAATGGTGAAAGGGTAGTAAAGGAAACTCATGATGAGAACAAAAGAAATGTTAATCATAATTTCATAGACTCTAATGTTGGATTGAAGACCCACCATGTTCCAAAAATTGATATGAGGAAGTTTGATGGCAAGGATTCGGGAACATGGATACTATAGATGGAGCAATTTTTCGATCTCCATAATGTGCAAAACACACAAAAGGTACGTATTGCAACTTTATATTTGAAACCAAATTAGTTTGTATGGTATCGATGGATTTTCTCTCGTAAACAAATTTTCACTTGGGCAATTTTTACGGAAGAAATGATAGCACATTATGAGGATACAAAAAGCAACACATTTTTTAACCAATTGATAAATTTCAAACAAAAGGGTTCAATGATGGAACACATTGAGGACTTCCAAAAATTGAACATAAGGGTAAAATATATTCCAGAGGAGCATAGGATTGATGTGTTCATAGGGACTTTAAAGGATAATATCCATCGTGAGGTTCACCTTTGGGAACTTGATTCATTGGAGAAGGCATTCAGGTTAGCAAGAAAAATGGAAAGCAAAATTATGGCAACCAGGAAGCCTACCACTCACAACTATACAGATGGAAGTGTTGTTCCCCCTAGCCTTCCACAACCTATAAGGTTGACACCACAACAAATGGAAGAAAAAAGAGCAAAATGGCTTTTTTATTGTTGTGATAGCAAATACACTAAAGGTCATAAGTGTGCTAAGAAGAAATTATTCTACATAAATTGTGAAGAGGAGGAAGAAAAGGAATAAGAAATGTCAAAAGAAGAGGATATACTCCAGAAACAAAGCCTAGATAAAGAAGAAATGAATCTAGCCATATCTTGTAATGCATTGGCTGGAATTAGCACTCCTCAAACCATCAAGATAGAAGGACATATCAAGAAGAAAAAGGTAATAGTGTTGATTGATTTAGGAAGTACCCACAATTTTATTCATTGTAAGATGGCAAAAGAATTGAATTGCTTCCTATATCCAACACCAGAGTGTCAAGTGATGGTTGCAAGTGGAGGAACGATAAATTTCTCTAGAAAGTGCCATAATATCAAGCTATCCATGGGAGAATA
>APFE031602562.1:185841-223043 GCA_000404065.3 Pinus taeda
GTCAAACGGAGATCGTATGCCAAAGTTACGACCCCGGGAAATTGATGTACCAATTACCCAAAACGGGGCCCACAATTTGGCGTTTCATCTTCTAGGGTTAGGTTTTGGAATGTGAAGGGTTTTCCATTGTTTCTCAACAATAATTAGGCCTTCGAGCCTCATTGTAACACAATTCGGAACAGTTCAGAGGCATGTAGCCGCACATCTCTTCTCAGAGATAAGCTACCATCGCCCTAGATGGTTTATTTCCAATTCTGGTTGTAAGCATATTTCGGTATTTTCCATTAATGAAATGAAGCATTATTTCCGCTGCATCTTTGTGTATATGGTTATCTCTGTATTTTATTGCGTTCCTGTTTAAATCCGGATCAAGGAACATTGATGCTTGTTCATACAACATCAAGAGCCTCGCAAGTTAGTAGACCCTATGTTGACAAATTAAATGATAAGTGAAACCAATATTTCCTTATATAGGAATCAAATATTCATGTTATCACTCCCGAAAGGGTTTCCCGGGTTATATCTTCTATCAATCATGGTTTGTGATTTTTTATTTCGTTGTTCTCTATTTTTCGCATAATTATGATTTGCATGCATATGTAATAAACAGTAATTTGCATATCCATAAATCTAAAGATAAATAAACTCTCATAGTGTAGATTTCATCTGTCCAATGGAATATCCAAGACAATTTATGGATCATCGCTATGAAGAAAACACATATTGATAAATATGTACATGTACATTTACACTAGTATCCAATGCAAAATATATTTAAAATAAATGATTATGATGAAAGAGAAATTAAATGACTTATTCCAAAAGTAAGGGATACCCACATAACTTAACAAGAAGAAAATGAAGGAATAAAGATAACACTACTTTATATCAAAAGAGTGAGAAAAAACTCAAGGCCAATATAAAGGTTATTTTCTCCTCCAATAATAGTTTGAGTATGCTAGATTCCATAAAAGATCTAATCAATTCTAGATTGCATATGAAATTTTATGTTATTCTATGTTCTTACAAAATTTCTATATTAAGGAAATTGGTAGGTCTATAAATGTGAAATTTAAGGAGCATTTTTCCAATATCATGCATAATAGAGTATAAAAATCAATATTAGTTAAACATTTTTCCACCTAAATGTACAGGAAGTTAATACTTGAGGTGGATAATTACATGAAAATAAAGATTCAAGAAACTTTGGAAATGGAAAAGAATGAAAATAACTTCAATTGGGATGACACTAACAAGTTAATTGAGACATGAAAGCCTATACTACTAATAGGTCTTTAGGTCCTTATGTCTTGCTTATTAGCTAAGTAGATACATGTGATATATTGGGAGGTCAACAGATAATGGTGGTTCCTCCTTGCCATTTTCCTTTACTAATATTGTGTATTTAAAGTGAGTGTGTAATCAAATTCTTCATAGGAAAAAGCAATCAAATATTCCTCCTAATGATTGCCACTACAATGATTGAAATATCAAGGTAGTAAGAATCCTTTGCACTTACAATGACTACATATATGAATTTCTTCCTTGGTGTAACATTATATCCTTCCTTCTATAAGTCTGTGTTTTATCATATGATTTCATTAAATGATTTTTTGGTTGTCCCATCCTTAAGAACAATGTTCTTACTTTGGGAAGAAAGAACACCAATAATTTTATTTAGCTTCCTCCAATAATTCTTGGTAAACTTTGGATGTTGAAAATCTCAAGCACCTTTCAAATTAGGGTGATCAATCTGCTAATAAATATCGTGACTAATTTTAATTCTCGATCCATTATTATGAGAAAAATCTTACATTTGTTGAATTCTTGTATGTAGGTAACTAACGATTGAGTAAAAGTTTGTCTCTTCCATTATTAATATTTTCTCCTTCTAGTTGTTACAAGACAAAAAAATTCATCGACAAAAAAAATGATTGTTCTTATCATGGCATGTGTGGCATCGAATGTCTCATTCTCCTTACATATATTCTCATAGCAATGTAATGCTTCTACATGTATTCACAACTTTGCAAAAAAATTATGTCTTTAATTTTATATTGTTGCACCTCATAATATGAATCAAATTGCCTCAACAATTGTCATAAAGCATCCATCTAATCCTCGTAGGGTGGAATTTCCATCTTAGTCTCCACTTTAAGATAAAATCCAAAATTCATAAAGGGTTCTTGTTTTATTTCTTATTGAAATGGCTCAAAAACCTCCTTTGAGGAACACCCATCTACAACTTGATTGAATTTGTGGAAAACCTGTGATCAGTTATGAAACCAACGTTTCGGACTACCTTGGTGAGTCCATCTTCAGGGCAATGAGACAGTATTTGAGAAGAGAGAATGAATTCCAGGGTTTTATTAATAGTTGAAAGGTTTTGTTATTGTTAAATCAAGCCAAACAATAATCAAAAATTATCATAGATCCAATAATTATAATTACAATAACATAATAATAAATTAAATTCAAATCATATTAAAATATATTCACATAACAAAATAATAAATAAATAAATAAATAAACAAATAAAAATAATATAATAAAAATTAAAATAATAAACATAAAATATTAGTATTAATAACTATATTAATAATTTTCCATATTAATAAACATACATATGTAAATAAAAAAAAAAAAAAAAATAAATAAAAATAAATAAATAAATAAATCTTACAATATATAAAAATACATAAGGATACATATCAAAATAGTAATCAATAAACTTAAAATATATATATATATATATTAATAATTAAAATACATAAATATAATCAAATAAATTATTAATCAATTAATATTCACTTAATAATTATTCAAAATTTTAAGTAATTAGCCGACCAACAATAATTAACAATAACAAAACCTTTCAACTATTAATAAAACCCTGGAATTCATTCTCTCTTCTCAAATACTGTCTCATTGCCCTGAAGATGGACTCACCAAGGTAGTCCGAAACGTTGGTTTCATAACTGATCACAGGTTTTCCACAAATTCAATCAAGATCAAGCAGCCTGTATGGACTCCCTCTTCGACCCATCTACAACATTGTGATGGTGATTGTCAAATTAAGCATATTTTGAGCAATATGGGTTATTTTTCCATCCAAAAATATTGTCCCCTCAGAATTTTCATTCTCCATTCATGCTTTGTAGGGACCATGCAACATAATTGAAAATTCACCCATGGACCATTGCCTCTTCTAATCACAGTTTAGCGGGTTTCAAATTTGAAAGATTCTTCCCTTTATTTCCTACTATTAGACGTGTTCGAGTACCGTGACCTGTGGATTCGCCTCGAAGTTGTGATCCCGTGGTTGGTGATTTTTTTCATCTCATTGGGTGGAAATTCAAGGGTTTTTCGCTGAAAAAAAAAAAAAGACTACTCAGTTCAAATGATCTCTATTATTGAAATTATTTCATGTTCTGCGCACACATTTTTGAAGCATTTTAGGTTATGTTTATGCTCACGCAAGATTAAAGTTCCAGCTTCAAAATAATGTACATTGAAGTTAAATTTCAGTGTTAGTGCCCCTTATTCCGGCAAACTTTCACTTAAATTTACATCCCAAAATGGAAAACAATGGCAAGGAAATCTCAGATTTTGTGGAAACAAATCACTTAGGCCAAGTCAAAATTGCTTCAGTAAACAAAACAGGTAAGTGGAATTGGGTCAATGCAAAACAATATCTAGGGCTCGCATTAAATGGGAACAAAGAAGAAGAAAATTGTCCCCAAAAAAAAAAAAACAAACAAACAAACAAATAAGAGTAGCAAAAATAAGAGCAACGAAAATAAAGAAGAGTCAACCTTTTATAGTCCCACATCTACACCTCTTACTTGGTCGTCAGATGTCTATGTCCAAGAAATGATGAAGGTCAAGGCAAGGCTGGAAATTTTGGAAGCTAAAGAATAGGAAAGGGACCACAAAATTTCAGAGATTACACTTGCAAATTGATCTTAATGGAAGGTAATAGGATTCTAAAAGAGCAAGTAACAATGCTACAAGAGGCTTTAGAGACAGGAAAACAAGAATGGGAAAACAAGAAGACAACATGGAAAACCATGAAAGAATCAATGCCAGCAAACAAGGAAGTGATAATCTCTAAAGAAACTCAAGTGGATGCACAAATATCTCAGCAGGCAGTCGTTTCCGAAAAAAAAAAGGCAAAAGAGATCAAGAGTACAAAAATTCCAAAAGAAACCAAAACTAGAGTTGAGGACACTAATGGTTACATAAGGATGGAGGAAAAAGAAGACGTAAGTGCTCATAGAGCACAGGAAAGAGAACACAGAGAGAGAAAACACAGGGAAACTAAATTTATTATAAGAGGAATCAGAGACTATGGAAAGAAGGAAAACACTCTCAATTTGACAAGAGACTTTTTGAAAGAGAAATTACATTGGAGAGGGAAAATTTATCAAGCAAGAAGGGTGGGGAAAATATGTGAAGAGAGGCCTCAACCCATAAAAGGCATCATAGCAAGTGTGCAAGACAAACATTATCTCTTAAGCAAAAAGAAACTCTTGAAAGGCTCACACTTCTTCTTAGATGAAGATCTAACTAGAAAACAACAAGAGGAGAGAAGAGAAGAAGTGGAGAAAATTAGAGCAGCAAGAAACAAAGGGAAAATAACATGGTTGTACAATGCTAAAGTGGTTATTGCAATGTTTGGGCCTCATGAGAAAACAAGGCAGAAATATGGCAGTAAAGAAAAAATAGTTAATTGTATAATAGGGATGAAAACAACAAGATCAACATGGATGAAAAGGGGTAAAGACTCAGAGTTGAGTCTTGTGTGCCAAGCCGCATAGCAATCAAATCCTACCCAAGTCTTCTAGTTTGTCGGAACTGTATAGGTTACCCTTGGAGGAGGGAGGCTAGGATAGGACCTATTGCAGAAGGTAGAGACACAATTGTCTCACAGAAACTCGTGAACATGATGGTTTTAAAACTCCTGTTTGATGGTTATTTGAAATTAGCAGTTTGGAACAAGGCAACAGAAAATGGCAAAGGGTATGGAGGAATATCGGTTAAGTTCATCACATACAGTTTGTGAAAGAAGATACAAATAAATAATATTTATGGTTCAAAATAACAGAGAATGAGAACCACATAAGAATTACAGCATGTTATTTTGCACCTCAAGTCTCAAAAACTTACAAAAATAAGGGGCTAGATAGCAAAGACCCATATGCAGCTTAAAGTGGGATATTGTTGTATATTCTCAGTAGGGAGAAGTTATTTTAGTGGGAGATTTCAATGCTATAACAACAAATCAACAAGCTGGTATGTTTTGTTGCAAAGAGGATCACAATCCTATCTGGCTCATTGAAGAGGAGAATTCCCAATGGTTGAGATGTTTAGAAGATGACAAAGTTAGCAATTATTTCTGAGAGGAGTTTCTCACGTTGTTTGGTGCTTTCAATTTAATTATCTGCAATGGTCTAGAAAGTTCACTTGCAACACATACCATGGGGCAAGTGTTGTTGACTACGTTATTTGTTCACAAAGCTTGATAGAAAGAATAGATGAAGTTAAGAGTGGAGAGAATATGTGGGACTTAAAATTAGACCATAACCCAATTTATATAAATTTATATTGATTTGAAGAAATACAACATAGGAGGAAAACCTAATGTTCTCGACAATCGATATCAAGGGGCAAAATTCTTATAACACAAGAAAATTGCACTATCTTCAAAACATTGTTGGAGAGATCAATTCACAAGGGGAAGAGTGGTTCCCAAAGCCTTAATAGTCATGAGTTAACAAATATAATTCAGAGTGCACTTGGGAAGTACAAAAGAGAGAAAAAAAAAGGAAATCTAAATCAAATTGTTTTCCTGTAAATGCTTGGTTTGATGAGGAATACAAAATGGCAAGGAAAACCTTGAAAAAGGCAGGCGAGGAGAAGATGACTATAAATTTATACAAGCAGATTTTAAAAAGGAAAAAGGACGAGTTCATGGAAACAAGGTGAGAAGAGTCAATATATCTAGGCAAGAATAGCCCAAATATTTTTTGGCAAGAACTTCAGCAAAGGAAGAAGCAAATTGAAAATAATATTACACTCAATCAATGGTTTGACTATGCAAGACAACTTTATGAGAAAGAATCAAAGGAGGAGCATCGTCCAAGGATCAACACAACTACAAATATTTTCACATTACATGAAGTAGAGACAACAATTAAGAAGTTGAAAATAGGAAAGGCAAAGGACTTGATTGAACTTCAAGCAGAATATCTAAAGTGGGGAATGAACATTCCTGCACCACACATTATGGAAATATTCAACAACGTCATTTGGCAAGGATTTCGAAGAGATTGGACAAATACTCTAGTAATACCCCTTTTTAAAAGTGGAGACATTAAGAATCCTTCCAACTATAGAACCAATATGATCAATCCATTGTTTGAAAATCTCTTCAGCGGCATGGTAGAAAATAGAATCAGTAAGTGGGCAGAAGTCAAAGAAAAGAGGATAAAAGGGCAAGCAGGTTTTAGGCCGAAACATTCTACAATAGATCATGGTATCACGTTGAGACACATTATTGAAAAGGTTTGGGACTCCACTTCTGAGTAGGCGTGTCTCGCTTCTGGGGCAGGGTTTGTTTCCTTATTTTTGAGTGAGGCTTCTTAAATCGAGGTTATGGATCCCTTTTTTGTGGAAGTAATTCTCTCTTGCAAAGAACCCATTTCCATGACTTGATTCCCCTAATTCCCCAGTCTCGCATTCTCATATTCTCACATTCCTGCATGACCCATTCAGTTCGCTTTCTACCATCAAATGAAGGATTGGAAGTGAACTTGTGTGTGTGTGTGTGGCAGTAGAAAAGAGATTGAAAAGAAGAAGTATTTTGCTGCTTTGTTGACTTCAAAAATGCATTTGACCTGGTTCCTAGAGATAAGTTGTAGAGTAGAATGGAAGAACTTGAAATTCCTTTGCATTATAGAGTTGTTGTCCATAGGCTTTATGAAGAGGTGACAATCAAAATTAGAACTTCAGCAGGCATTTCAGAAACCTTTACAAGTGACATCGGAGTCAAGAAATGTTTCCCTTTATCCCCTACTCTTCTTGGTTTATGTATTGATAAATTGGAAGAGTGACTAAATATGCAAGGTGGGGATGGTGTTTGGTTCGGAGAGTTTGTGATAAAGATTCTTCTATATGTTGATGACCTTGTATTTATTTCTAAATCGGCCTAGGGATTGCAGATGCACCTATATTCCCTTGAGTATTTTTGTAAATCAATGGAGATGCAAGTCAATACCAATAAGACCAAAATAATGATTTTCTCAAATAAAAAGAAGCAGAGCCAGCATACTTTCTTCTTTGAAGGCAACATTCTTGAATAAGTAAATGAATAAAGTACCTCGGGATTGATTTCAACAACAAGCCTAATTGGGAGCATTGTAGAAAGAAGAGAATTTTAGGAGGGCGGAAAGCATTATATGCTCTTCAAATCAGATGTAGAGAGGCATAGTTATGGGATTGGAAACAATTAAAGTTCTTTTTGGGCTCCTAGTTTGTCCAGTGATATTATATGGGTGTGAATTGTGGGCTAGCAACATCCCTGTCTCAAAATGGAAGCAAGTTGAGAAAATCCAAAAACGCTTGATCATGAGCAATTTTAAAATAAAAAGTCCAGTTTCTTATGAGATAATGCTGAGTGAAACAGGAGCAACTTCCATCGAAGCAATTACTATGGTACGTCTCATACGGTATCCACAAATAATCGAACGAATGGGAGAAGGTAGATGGCATAAATTTATCTTCAATGAAGGAATGAGTGAAAGAAATAAATCATGGATGAGACAAAACAACAAATGGATGCAAAAATGGAATATTTACCTAAATGCATGTCCCACAAATAGCAAGGATTTAAATAGTTTTTTTATTGAGAAGTTTTGTAAGCATATATGGGGAAAAGAGTTGGGTAGAAAGAAGAAGTACTATGTTCAAGAATTCAGATATTGCTGTGACTTGGACTGTTGAAGATGGGTCATCAACAATCCTTTATACATTTCTTTGAGTTTTGGATCATCAGCATTAACCATTTGTGTAAAATAATTTCTAGAAAGCTCATCATGATCTAAGCTTTCATTTGATAGTGGTTTGAACATCCTGACTGCATTACATTTGCAAATGTTAGGATCACTGCATTCACAGAGTTCTTGAAAACATTCATTACAGTGTGGATCTTTGCAATATTCAACTTCAGAATCTTCTTCTTCATAAACAGCATGTATCTGGTCATTTAGATCATAATAGTTTTCTGAATCTGTTAATTCTCCACAGCTGGAAGGGAGATCAATAATATTTACCTTGCCATATTTCTTCTTATAGCTAAATTGTTTCTTCTTCCTAGATTTTTGTTTGTCTTTTTTCAGTTTTGAATAATTTGGAGCAATAAGTCCTTTTTCATTGCAATGGAAGCAAAATATTTGCTTCTATTTTGGCCTTTGATGAAGCTGGCGTGTTTTTTTGTATTCTCTGGGAGGCCTTCTATGAATGATCTTTTTGTTTTCTGTAGATCTAAGCGCACACAGCTCACAAATGGAACTACAAAGCGCACACAGCGAAAGTGAGAATGCGGAAATGCGAAAATAAACAAGATCCCTGACTGATACTTTAATCACAGAGAGGGAAGAGACTCCTCTACTGCACAATCTAGCATCACGAATCTGTTTTTGAATATATTTGAATATGAATGCCAACAAGAGTATTAGTTCATAATAAATACCAGTTCTGCTTAATTGCTCCAATATTTGACAATTCTTCTGAACAATATCCTCGTGTCGAAAAACAAACTCTCGCCCAATGGTCTACTTCTGCGTCTTTGCAACTTCTTCAACCTTAACAAGGCTCATACAAGTTCGAGAATAGAATCCAAAACAATCTACAAAGGAGACATAGATTTACAGAAATTGACGAATCTTTATTCATGAACTTCAAAATTCAAGTATTACAAAGTTGCTTCTCATGTAATACCAAGTTACTTCTCCAGCAGAAAGGCTCTCTAAATTTCTCCAAACCCGAATGCCTCTCTTCCCTAGTCTTCATCTATTTATAGATCCTCCCAGTTCTGGGTTTGGTGATACCTCCATATCGGATATGAAATAATCTTACTTTACATCAAAATCAAATCCTTACATCAGATATGAGAGAATCCTGCTTTCAAGTAACCTAGAAGACATCCGCACAGTATCTTACTTTACATCAAAATCAAATCCTTTCGTTAGATATGAGAGAATCATGCTTTCTGGTAACCCGGAGGACATCCGCATAGTAATTCAATCATAAAATATTTTATACTTATTCTGATTTGATATGAGAGAATCTTGCTTTCGGGTAACCCGGAGGACATCCGCACAGTAATTCAATCATAAAATATTTTATACTTATTCCTATCCCTTTATTTAATTATATATGTCGGATTGATTACACTGTAAGAGATTCTTTTTCAGGGAACCTTACGAAAAACCTGTCTGTCACCAAAGTCAGACAGAAGGACATTACAAAATAAAAAAATGTTCTAGTTGTCGAATTGATTACATTGTAAGAGATTCTTTTTCAGGGAACCTTACGAAAAACCTGTCTATCACCAAAGTCGGACAAAAAGACATTACAAAATGACAAAATGTTCTAGTTCTTCACGCGAATAATGATGTTCTCTGAACCTAGTCAAGGATTCATTATTAAAATACTGTGAGTAAATTTCTTCCTCACATTCCCAAATTGGTACTTCAGCATATTTTGGTACTTCGTCCTGAAAAAGTAGTAGGCCAAAAGGATTTAAATCTGGATATTTCCTGGCATGAAATGATTCATAGTCATGTGAAGAGCCATTCATATTTCCCCTGAATCTTCTAAAGAAAATATTTCATGTAATAAACCAATGAAAGTATCCATTGGCGCGGAGTGCTGCAAGCATGTGATAATTGGTGATATTGCTAATATCCAAAATCCTTTTGTATAAAATTCTTGATTGATGTGCCCGTGGTTCTATAAATCCAGGAAGTTGTAATAACCGGAGAGAGAATGGATAAAAACATAGACGACTGATACCATAAATGTTCCACCATTCTTTAAACCATTCAAGTGTGGGGTCTTGTTCTTCGATTTGTGTAACTTGCATCCCATGATATCTAAAAGAAAATTGCACATTATAGAAAAACGAGCTAGTTTTATTTTCAAAACACATAGCTATATACTAGGCTTTCTCTTGGCGTTCATGATCTTCAGAGTTCTGAAGGTTGGGTGGCAATAGGAAGCGATCAATGTAGATTTCGCAGTAGATTAGGTTTTCATCTACATCTCTGTGTAATGTGAAATCCAGATTTCCAAAATCTTGAAGAAATATTAAAGCTTCAAAAGCTTCATCATTTCTTTGTGTTTGATCATCCCATGAGAAATAATGTTGTCCAGTTCCATGCCGATATTTGATTTCTTTCATTGGAAACCAATCTGCTTGATAATCAAGTAGAGGTTTCTGTAGATTCAAAGTGTGAGAACTATCAGCACATTCAATGTGAATCTCATTTTCTAGTCTTCTTATGACATTACACCTGAGATTATTTACATCATTTCTCTGTAAAAATTCCCGGCTGAGAAGATCTATGAAGGAATTCTTAACTCCAGAAATGAAATCTACATCAAAACGATACTGGGCCAATGTCATTATCCATCTTTCCATTGTTGCATCTTCAAAGTCACATTTATGGATAGCAAACTTAAGAGCTTGGCAATCTGTTTTGACTGTAAAAATTTTATAGATCACAAATTCTTTGAATTTGGCAATGCCAAGGCAGACAGCTCTAAGTTCTTTCTTTAGGCTAGACCATTTTTTTTTTGTAGTTGACCAAATTCCAGAATATGCACAATCAGACAAAGCCTAGATCATGATGAGCTTTCTAGAAATTACTTTACACAAATGGTTAATGCTAATGATCCAAAACTCAAAGAAATGTATAAAGGATTGCTGATGACCCATCTTCAACAGTCCAAGTCATAGCAATATCAAGAACAGCAAAAGTCACAGGTAAATCATCAACATAGCTATATTCCTTCTGCAGCCTTATTTTCAGTTGATGGTCTAACAAGACAATTCAAACAACAAACAATTGAAGATGATCTTCCTCAAACACTTCCTGCAATTAGTCAAGCTATCAAAGATCTCAAAAAAAAAGTCAGAGAGAATAGAAGGCTATGCATTGAAGCACATCAGGGGCACAATATACATTCTTTACATGCATAACCCACAAAAGGAGAATCTTCACAGATAGAACAGAAAGAACCAGAAAGACAACCTGATCCATATCATGATCCAATGAAATGGATTTTCAAATCTAAGGACTTTGAAATTCCAGATGAAGAATTTGAAGATCCTAGATCTAGATTAAGAATGAATGCAATGAACGCAGATGTAATGTATTGTGTAAAAATGAAAATCAGAATTGGTTCTTCCATAGAATGGTGGAAGGTTCTAATTAATACAGGTTCAAGATTGAACATAGTAAGCAACACTGTAATTACCTATCCTCAAAGACAAAAGACAAAGTGTCCAAGAGTTGTTACTGCAAGTGGAGAAATCAAGACAACGGAAGAAGCTATAATAGATGTCTTCTTTTCTCAATCCGAAGGAATTCAATTTCATGCTCCATTAGTCACAGGGCTTGATTGTGCTATGTACTTAGGAACTCCTTTCCTAAGCAATTTCAGAAGACATGGAAGCACTTATGATGAAAAATCATAGAAATGGGGATATTTTCTTCTCTTCAAAGGTATAGATTATTTCTATCCATTTACTCATTCCAATTCTCCTAATAGATTGAGCAGAATTGACAAGTTACAGAATACCTTGGCAAAGATGGAGAAGAAGAAAGAAATGCTCAAGATTGATGAAAATCTTAGAGAAGAAGAAGAAAGAGAATTTAATGAAAAAATACAATCTGGTTTGAACTCTGCTCTCAGATGAAAGTTGCTCGAGCTGCCACCAGCTCCACTAAACCACATGGCTATCAACAACTATTTAAACAATGGCATTTACATGGCTCTAAAATTTTAGGGGGATATGATCGTCATCACTATAAAAGTTTGCTTGGAGTAAGCTTTCTTTTTAGAGCGACGACGATCATATCCCCCTAAACTTTTAGAGCCATGTAAATGCCATTGTTTACATAGTTGTTGATAGCCATGTGGTTTAGTGGAGCTGGTGGCAGCTCGAGCAACTTTCATCTGAGAGCAGAGTTCAACAATGACAGCCTTAATAGCTTGTCTTACAACACCAAATTTATAGGCACCAATCTTTCCAGGAAGCTTATTCAAAATAGCAGTAGTTACCCAATTTGGTAAAGAAGCAATGAAGATTTCTTTCCATTTGGGATCTAGAATCATGTCAGAAGAAAGAGTATGCAGACGATGGAGATATTCCATAAAATATTCATCAAAATGATGCATATTAGTAAGCTTCATGGATGTAAGTGTGACTGCAGCAAATTCATTATTGATCTGAGGATAACCACAAAAATTTACAAGAATGCCATGCATTAGGCAACCAATCATGTTATTCATAGGTAATGAAGTCTGTGGATCCATATATGTAGTATTATTTGGGTTCATTACCACAGATGTTTCCCAAGAAGGAATGAGGACAGGATCATAATGAATTTCTGCTTTAAGCCAAGAATCAAGGAGTCCTTTGAATCCACTGATGATTTTCCTGGTTGCATTTATTGGAGAAATGTCATCTGCTAAATATGTGTAGTAGCAAACCAGCATGGAACTCAATGTAGACAATATTTTTGCTTTAGAACAATTGTCAATATTCCATAAATATGTGGAAGAAGCAGACCAATATTTATGATATTCTGATTTCATGACATCTCTTTTATCAGGAGCAGGTGACCAAGAAGAATTCCAAGAACTTATATCAGTAACTTTATGTACAGTTGTATCTTTGGGTTCTTCTTCATCAAAAAATGAAATCAGATCAAGAATGTCTTTTTCTATCTAAAAAGTTTCTTTATCAGGAGGAGAAAAATTATTCACATGAAACTCTAAATCTTCTAGATTAGGAGGAGCAGAGGGCGCCGCTTCAAATTTGTTGAGTATTGTATCAGAACTGG
Organism: Pinus taeda; assembly: GCA_000404065.3. Lineage (NCBI taxonomy): Eukaryota > Viridiplantae > Streptophyta > Pinopsida > Pinales > Pinaceae > Pinus > Pinus taeda. The sequence continues at coordinate 198,978 of APFE031602562.1, forward strand.
AAGGCTTATCAGGATTATTTCCTGATTTCAACCACTCAGAAACTGTCATTTTATGTCCAAGGCTTGAAGAGTTTAGACTGGAAAACATGCCAGGATTAGCCATAGGAGCATAGACAAAGGTAGTTTCTGGTTTAGGAAAAATGATATCACCAGGATTATTCATTTTTGATTGAAGAGTAGTAGGAACAACATGGAAAGGAAATTGATCTTGAGGATCTGAGAAATAAGTAGTAGCATTAAAAGTAGGATCAGGAGTGTTTTTCTTTTTCAGACTTTCAACAGAAGTAGAGACAACCCAAACTTGTTTCTTTACTACTTCAAGTGACATTTTTAAGCTTGTCATCATATCCTGATTCTTATCTACTACTGAATGTACTTTGCTAATCCATTTGGAATTATCATTAATCCCTTTTTCTAAAACATCAATAGTTTTAGCAATATGAAAATCATTTGATCCAAGAGTTTGTATTCCATCAAGTAATTGATCTCTGGTAAAATCTACCTTTTGAAGAATTTTATCAATTATTTCTTGGAGCATTTTATTTTCTCTAGCTGCATATTGGTGATTTCTTTCTAGATGTTTAATCAAACTATCTAGGGCAAGATTTGTCCAGTTTGTTGCTGCAACCAATTCCCTATCTGAAAGATGAGACTGGTCAGACTGAAGTGGAAGTAACTTAAAAATGTTATCATCTTGTCTGATAACAATACTTTTCCAAGGAGGAATCGTTGTCTCAGTGCTAAGAATAGTGCCATCTATTAATTCCCATTTGTGTTGTGGCACTTCTATCTCTAAGGCTGACCCTTGCATCATATTCACTCTAAGGGTTTGATAGATGTGTTCTAACAAAAGCTGCCCTTTCATCTTAACAGACTGTAAATGTTTCGGAACATTTGATTTTTGCAACATATTTTTATATTTATCATCTATGTGAGGGATGATAAGAGGTCCAGGAATTTCAACTGGATTTTCCTTTATCTTTGTTTTTATATCTTCACAAGATAAATTCTTGAACTTTTTGACCAAAGCCATTTCTACTTCATTTGTACTTGGATAATAAAATTCATAAAAATAAATCCATTGGTTATTCTGTTCCATCCAAGCTTTCCAATTTTTATTGTTGACTTTGTTGATTGTTGACCTATCTTTCTTTGAATAGGTTTCATTTCTTCACATTATCTATACTCTTGCTGATGAGTATACAGATCCCAGTTAAACATTTTCTTATACCATTCATTTGAGGGATCACAAGGACTTATTCCTTTGTATATCTTAAGAAATTGAATGATTTCTTCATCAGAAGGAAGTTGTATTTTACTAGGAATCTTATTCCTAGGATCCAATCTGTAGCTGGGGATTTCTTCTGGATATCCTAAGCCTTTTGTAGCAAATTTTCCTATTGATTGAAGCAAAATTTCTTCACGAGCTGAAAAAGGAGTACACTTTGTATATTCCAGTGTTTGATTTCCAGAACTTGGAACAAAACGAATCATGTTTATTCTTCTTTTGTCTTTATCCTGATCTTCTTTTTCATGGGGTTTTGGAAGACTAGGAGTTTGCTGACAAAAGCTAGGAGAACAATGAGGATGATTACATACAGATGGTTGTGAAAATTGTGGAATTTGGAATGCTGATTGCATATTAATTGTTCTAGGAGGAACAATATTTGAATGCGGAGACTGAAGAGTTTGTGCAATCATATTTGATAACATATGCATGAAGTTTGGATAAGAAGTAAGATCATATGAATGACTTCGTGATCCTTCAGGAATAGATGCAATAGAGGACATTTGTGGTTTTACTGCGACTTCAGTTTTTACAGGGTTTTGTATAACAAGAGGAGGAGAAGGTCCACCATGCTTAGACTGTGCATACTCTGATTGGGGAAAGAAACAAGTTCGAACAAGGCCATTATCTTCTCGAATAGAAGTTTGATACCAACTACAAAGTGCACACAGCGAAAGTGAGAATGTGGAAATGCGAAAATAAACAAGATCCGTGACTGATACTTTAATCACAGAGAGGGAAGAGACTCCTCTACTGCGCAATCTAGCATCACGAATATGTTTTTGAATATATTTGAATACAAATGCCAACAAGAGTATTAGTTCATAATAAATACCAGGTCTGCTTAATCCCTCCAATATCTGACAATTTTCTTAACAATATCCTCGTGCCGAAACAAGGCTCATACAAGTTCTAGAATAGAATCCAAAACAATCTACAAAGGAGACATAGATTTACAGAAATTAAGGAATCTTTATTCATGAACTTCAAAACTCAAGCATTACAAAGTTGCTTCTCAAGCAATACCAAGTTACTTCTTCATGAGTTTAGTGATAAAAGTTTTGATAAAATTCTTAGAGAAGAAGAAAGAAAATGTAATGAAAAAATACAATCTGGTTTTCACACTGCCATCCATGATAAATCTATTACATTATTAAATGAACAGAGTAAGTCTAGTTCTTGGTCTTTACCAAAAATAGACCCCAAAGATGTCTATACAAATCTAGGATTATTAGACACTATACAATACTAGAGATATAAGGTTAAAGAAGAGATTCTACAAACCTCCAGTAATAATCGTCTGCTTCAAACAATGAACATTTTGAAGCAATTTGAGTTTACAGTTGCACTAAAAGTTGGTCTCAATTTTGCTCATTTTGGTCATATCCAAATTGGAATTCAGCCACTACATAGAAAAGGTCAAGACGTCGTTGTCTTCTCTTGTGTTTTTGATCACCAATGGAAAACTTTTCATAAAGCTTTAATTGGAGGATATCAAGGAACATTAGCCTATGGTCCAATTTCTTGGTCCTGTGTTCCTGATTTTTCTATTTCCTTACATGATCCTAATGCCATCAATGCTCTAATGCTCGGCATCCAAACACATGGATATGATGATTTTGAAGATAATAGCAATAATGTTGCTATTCATTGGTGATGTGTCGTCAAATTTTATAAGAAGACCACCCCTTCTGTTGTCCAACAAGTTTCTGAAAACTCTGAGTTCACTACTCTAATCACTCATGACTATGGCTTAAATCTTGTTTCTCCTCAAATGATATCTCGTCGAGATCTTAAACCGCTAACAGAATGGGTCACAAATTGGGCTTCTATTCGTACTTCTCCTTGTCCACAGCCTATCACTGCTCAAACTTCTATTTGAGAAGATAATGGCCTTGTTCGAACTTGTTTCTTTCCCCAATCAGAGTATGCACAGTCTAAGCATGGTAGATCTCCTCCTCCTCTTGTTATACAAAACCCTGTAAAAACTGAAGTCGCAGTAAAACCACAAATGTCCTCTATTGCATCTATTCCTGAAGGATCACCAAGTCATTCATATGATCTTACTTCTGATCCAAACTTCATGCATATGTTATCAAATATGATTGCACAAACTCTTCAGTCTCTGCATTCAAATATTTTTCCTCCGAGAACAATTAATATGCAATCAACATTCCAAATTCCACAATTTCCACAACCATCTGTATGTAATCATCCTCATTGTTCTCCTAGCTTTTGTCAACAAACTCCTAGTCTTCCAAAACCCCATGAAAAAGAAGAACAGGATAAAGACAGAAGAAGAATAAACATGATTCGTTTTGTTCCAAGTTCTGGAAATCAAACACAAGAATATACAAAGTGTAATCCTTTTTCAGCTCATGAAGAAATTTTGCTTCAATCAGTAGGAAAATCTACTACAAAAGGCTTAGGATATCCAGAAGAAATCCCCAGCTACAGATTGGATCCTAGGAATAAGATTCCTAGTAAAATACAGCTTCCTTTTGATGAAGAAATCATTCAATTTCTTAAGATATACAAAGGAATAAGTCCTGATGATCCCTCAAATGAATGGTATAAGAAAATGTTTAACTGGGATCTGTATACTCATCAGCAAGAGTATAGACACTGTGAAGAAATGAAAACCTATTCAAAGAAAGATAGGTCAACAATCAACAAAGTCAACAATAAAAATTGGAAAGCTTGGATGGAACAGAATAACCAATGGATTTCTTTTTATGAATTTTATTATCCAAGTACAAATGAAGTAGAAATGGCTTTGGTCAAAAAGTTCAAGAATCTATCTTGTGAAGATATAAAAACAAAGATCAAGGAAAATCCAGTTGAAATTCCTAGACCTCTTATCATCCCTCACATAGATGATAAATATAAAAATATGTTGCAAAAATCAAATGTTCTAAAATATTTACAATCTGTTAAGATGAAAGGGCAGTTTTTGTTAGAACACATCTGTCAAACCCTTAGAGTGAATATGATGCAAGGGTCAACCTTAGAGACAGAAGTGCCACAACACAAATGGGAATTAATAGATGGCACTATTCTTAGCACTAAGACGGCAATTCCTCCTTGGAAAAATATTGTTATCAGACAAGATGATAACATTTTTAAGTTACTTCCACTTTAGTCTGACCAGTCTCATCTTTCAGATAGGGAATCGGTTGCAGCAACAAACTGGACAAATATTGCCCTAGATAGTTTGATTAAACATCTAGAAAGAAATCATCAATATGCAGCCAGAGAAAATAAAATGCTCCAAAAAAAAATTGATAAAATTCTTCAAAAGGTAGATTTTACCAGAGATCAATTACTAGATGGAATAAAAACTCTTGGATCAAATGATTTCCATATTGCTAAAACTATTGATGTTTTAGAAAAAGGGATTAATGATAATTCCAAATGGATTGGCAAAGTACATTCAGTAGCAGATAAGAATCAGGATATGATGACAAGCTTAAAAACGTCACTTGAAGTAGTAAAGAAACAAGTTTGGGTTGTCTCTACTTCTATTGAAAGTCTGAAAAAGAAAAACACTCCTAATCCTACTTTTAAAGCTACTACTTATTTCTCAGATCCTCGAGATCAATTGCCTTTCCATGTTGTTCCTACTACTCTTCAATGAAAAATGAAGAATCCTAGTGATATCATTTTTCCTAAACCAGAAACTACCTTTGTCTATGCTCCTATGGCTAATCCTGGCATGTTTTCCAATCTAAACTCTTCAAGCCCTGGACATAAAATGATAGTTTCTGTGTGGTTGAAATCAGGAGATGATCCTGATAAGCCTTCCAGTTCTGATACAGTACTCAACAAATTTGAAGCAGCACCCTCTGCTCCTCCTACTCTAGAAGATTTAGAGTTTCTTGTGAATAATTTTTCTCCTCCTGATAAAGAAACTTTTCAGATAGCAAAAGGCATTCCTGATCTGATTTCATTTTCTAATGAAGAAGAACCCAAAGATACGACTGTACATAAAGTTACTGATAGAAGTTCTTGGAATTCTTCTTGGTCACCTGCTCCTGATAAAAGAGATGTCATGAGATCTGAATATCATAAAGATTGGTCTGCTTCTTCCACATATTCATGGAATATTGACAATTGTTCTGAAGCAGAAATATTGTCTACATTGAGTTCCATGCTGGTTTGCTACCGCACATATTTAGCAGATGACATTTCTCTAATAAATGCAACCAAGAAAATCATCAGTGGATTCGAATGACTCCTTGATTCTTGGCTTAAAGCAGAAATTCATTATGATCCTGTCCTTATTCCTTCTTGGGAAACATTTGTGGTAATGAACCCAGATGATACTACATATATGGATCCACAGACTTCATTACCTGTGAATAACATGATTGGTTGCCTAATGCATGGCATTCTTGTCAATTTTTGTGGTTATCCTCAGATCAATAATGAACTTGCTGCAGTCACACCTACATCCATGAAGCTTACTAATATGCAACATTTTGATGAATATTTTATGGAATATCTCCATCGTCTGCATACTCTTTCTTCTGACATGATTCTAGATCCCAAATGGAAAGAAATCTTCATTGCTTCTTTACCAAATTGGGTAACTACTGCCATTTTGAATAAGCTTCCTGGAAAGATTGGTGCCTATAAAGTTGGTGTTATAAGACAAGCTATTAAGGCTTTCATTGTTGAACTCCACTCCCAGATGAAAGTTGCTCGAGCTGCCACCAGCTCCACTACACCACATGGCTCTAAAAGTTTAGGGGGATATGATCGTCGTCGCTCTAAAAAGAAAGCTTACTCCAAGCAAACTTTTAGATCTGCAAAAAACAAAAAGATCATTCATAGAAGGCCTCTCAGAGAATACAAAAAAACACGCCAGTTTCATCAAAGGCCAAAATAGAAGCAAATATTTTGCTTCCATTGCAATGAAAAAGGACATATTGCTCCAAATTGTCCAAAACTGAAAAAAGACAAACAACAATCTGGGAAGAAGAAACAATTTAGTATAAGAATAAAGCTGGCAAGGTAAATATTATTGATCTCCCTTCCAATTGTGAAGAATTAACAGATTCAGAAAATTATTATGATCTAAATGACCAGATACATGTTGTTTATGAAGAAGAAGATTCTGAAGTTCAATATTGCAAAGATCCACACTGTAATGAATGTTTTCAAGAACTCTGTGAATGCAGTGATCCTAACATTTGCAAATGTAATGCAGTCAGGATGTTCAGACCACTATCAAATGAAAGCTTAGATCATGATGAGCTTTCTAGAAATTATTTTACACAAATGGTTAATGTTGATGATCCAAAACTCAAAGAAATGTATAAAGGATTGCTAATGACCCATCTTCAACAGTCCAAGTCACAGCAATATCAGGAACAGAAAAAGTCACAGGTACATCATCAACATAGCTATATTCCTTCTGCAGCCTTATTTTCAGTTGATGGTCTAACAAGACAATTCAAACAACAAATAATTGAAGATTATCTTCCTCAAACACTTCCTGCAAGTAGTCAAGCTATCAAAGATCTCAGAAAAGAAGTCAGATAGAATAGAAGGCTATGCATTGAAGCACATCAGGGGCACAATATACGTTCTTTACATGCACAACCCACAAAAGGAGAATCTTCACAGACAGAACAGAAAGAACCAGAAAGACAACCTGATCCATATCATGTTCCAATGAAAGGGATTTTCAAACCTGAAGACTTTGAAATTCCAGATGAAGAATTTGAAGATCCTAGATCTGGATTAGGAATGAATGTAATGAACACAAATGTAATGTACTGTGTAAAAATGAAAATCAGAATTGGTTCTTCCATAGAATGGTGGAAGGTTCTAATTGATACAGGTTCAAGATTGAACATAGTAAGCGGCACTGTAATTCCCTATGCTCAAAGACAAAAGACAAAGTGTCCAGGAGTTGTTACTGCAAGTGGAGAAATCAAGATAACCGAAGAAGCTATAATAGATGTCTTCGTTTCTCAATCTGAAGGAATTCAAGTTCATGCTCCATTAGTCACAGGGCTTGATTGTGTTATGTACTTAGGAACTCCTTTCCTGAGCAATTTCAGAAGACATGGAAGCACTTATGATGAAAAATCACAGAAATGGGGATATTTTCTTCTCTTCAAAGGTATAGATTATTTCTATCCATTTATTCATTCCAATTCTCCTAATAGATTGAGCAGAATTGACAGGTTACAGAATACCCTGGCAAAGATAGAGAAGAAGAAAGAAATGCTCAAGATTGATGAAAATCTTCTGAAAGGCAAATTTTATAAGAAGACCACTCCTTCTGTTATCCAACAACCCAACTTGTGATCTCCAACAAAAAGAGTACACTGGAGATAACATTCCATGGAGAGAAAAGATTCTAATTTCTTATAGCTCAATTAAGAACTAACTCGGTGTGAAACAGTTCGGTGGAAAGGACCTAAAGAAACTTGGGAAGAACGGGTGTGTACTTTTTGCACTTTTGGGGCAGTAGAATTGGAAAAACATTTCATATTGGAATGTGATGCTTTCAGAGACATTAGAGACAGTTACAGTAGTATGTTAACATTGGTTCCTTGGCATTATCTTTTCAATGAGGGAACTGTTTGAAGGTTGGGTCAGCTCATCATTAATTTGAATAATAAGAGGATTGAATTGCAAAAGGCAAAAAGAAAGGAAGCTAGTGGTCCCATAGACTATATCTCGTCTTGAGACGTTAAAATTTCATTTCATTTCCAAGTTCCCAAATTTGTCATTGAGATTGGAAACTCCCTCATCAAGCATTTCAATTTGGCTCTACAATCATCTTCCATCTTTTTTGTTGTCTAATAATAAACCTTTACCACTGACACTTACATATTGCATAGGCATGTAATGAGTATGTCTGAGTTTGGGGGGAGGTGGCTAGGGAACCCTAGTCGTGGATGAACCCTACCACTGGTCATCATTTTGTTGGGCATTGGTCATCGTTTTGCTAGGAGTTGAATCTGGTGTGTCGTGGGACTTGATGTTATCACATTTGTGTTTTGCTAGACTGGATCCCATCGATTTTTTCATCTTGGGTCCTTTGTCACTAGGGTTGTTGTTCTTTCCAGTGACTGATGCTTGTCGGTTTTAGAGCCACCTTCTAGCTAGCAATTTAGTTGGGGGTGGTTGGGGCCTTTTACACCACTCCCCTGTTTTCATGCTTTCGTTTTGTGTCTCCATCGAATATCGAATGTGTCAGGTGTTTGTGTTTTATCTATGGACATGTTGGTGTGCGGGATTCTGGTGACGTGTGTCCCGTCGGGGCCGTTGTTTCCTTTTGTCGTTGGTTTTGTTTCGACAACATTGTCACCTCTTGTTTTCCTATGTGCAACTCCAGTGGGGTTTTACTCGGGTTTATACTAATGCAGAGTTGGGGCATGGTAGTGAACCATCGTTGCTCTCGACCCTCTTCTTGTGCCTCACCTTTCCCTCTTGTCGCAGCGTCTATTTGCAGGCAACTTAGTGGTGTGGTTTCTAGATCCACTCTACCGTGGATGGTGCTCTTTTGGTTGCTACGGATTTTTATTTCGGGGATGTTGTCACCTTTGTGGGTTGTGTGGTCGTTAGGGACTCTCTCATGCTTCATCAAATGTTTCGCCCCGTTGTTTGTCCCTTTGGGGTTTCGTTGGAGTGCCTTCAGGCCTATTTTTGTTGGCTTCTCCACTGGGGTTTTTTAACCCGCATTGTAATGGTTAATTTCCTGCAGGCCTGTGTATCTGGTATTTTTTCAACCCTGTCAAAGCATTTCCAGGATTTTCTTGTCGATCAAGGTATCTTCCACCGATATTATGTTCTTTCCAGTCAGAGTATTTTCCGGCATTGCTTATCTTGCCACTCATAGTATATTCTCTCGTATTAACATATCGGTCAAAGTATATTCCAACGTTTCTCGAATGATGAGTGGTTTCCCATTGTTGGGCTCTATTTGGTGCTCCCTACGGGATTTCTTTGAGGGGCCTATGTGCATTGTATCTTGATATCAATCATATGTAATATGGGGATTTTTTCTGGCACATATGCTATATGTATGCTATATATAAACATATTTTTATTTAATATAAAGTTGTTGATTTTTTCTTTCCTTAAAGAAAACAAACAAACAAACAAACAAACCGACCTTTATCATAAAATGTTCACAAAACCTCTAAGATAATGTGTGAAATGATGCTTTGATACCAAATTGACATGGAAGGGGAGTGCACTAACTAAATTAAAGCAACCACAACACAAAATGGATTACTTAATTAATCATGCATAATCTTATGAATATGATAGGATCAAAACTTAACAATGCTAAGAGAAAAAACATCACATGACCATTGTCGCAAATGATTGGATAGCAAATCAACTTAAATCATATTAATAGATTAGAATGTACACTAAGAAAATAAATAATATGAAATTTTAGAGACCATGTAATCCCAATAACCCCAATTACAATGTCATAAGAAGAATTTATAAACTAGATATGGGAAGATGAACTTTTTTCCCATTCATATTAATAGCTTCCAGACTCATTGTGTTAAGGGACTTCATGTTGGCGTTTCATACCTACGATGCACATTCCATCTTGAGCAAGACACAAAAGAAGAGAAAATTATAAATTGATTAAACCATAAGAGTTCTTATGGTTTGATTGATTTATAGTTTTCTCTTCTTCTCTCTTGTCATGAATATGGACTGCACATGGTAGCTATGAAATGGTGACATAAAGACGCCTAACACAGTGAGTCCCAAAAGTTATCAATATGAATATATCACATTATGAAATCCTTAAGCATGAAATTGTTTTCCCATTTGTTCATTTACAATCATCTATAGAAAATTGGAAAGAGAGACAAATTTGTAGAAGATGATACATCATCATTATTGCATTTTGTGTGCCATTCAGTTAAGTTGCCCAAATTTTACACCTCAGATTCTCTGCAGTGTACCCTACATTTTTTACTAGATGTGAGCATCATGATCAGCCGAAAGTGTGATGATTGATGTATCCATGTATTTTACTTGGCCATGTTGAGACGATTGATGTAAAAAAGTTTGTCTCATCAATACCTTGGACCCCTTTGGTGGTTTTTCATGACCCCTTAATGGCAGTAATGCCACATGCTTTTGGGAATTTATGTCCTGGGTAAGTATTTCGTCTTCTTGAAGTGGACCAACTAGGACACATGACTATAGGAGCCCCTAACAGTCACTTATTTTATATGATATGTAAAGGTGTTGCTCTTGATGTAAAGGTTGTCACACCTATATTATGCCCCACATGGACCCCTTTTATTATGTATGTATCAAACTTTAGACATGAGCTCTTGGAGGTGAATCTATACATGATTATCTAATTTCACTTTTCTCAAGGTAGTCACAATTCAAGAGGCATTGATCACGTCCTCTAAGGCACATATAGGCTATTTATGTATGCATGCACATCCTATACACATGCCACATGGAGGATCCTCAAGTCTTCTCCATTTAGGTCATCATTTGAGTTGATTTTCAATTTTTTAAGGGCCACCTACACATGTGGAAATTATGACAACCATGGGGATTATTTGGAGTAGGTGATGATTTGTATAGGTCACTTGATTGTTTATATTGAAGATATGATGTGTCATTCACTAAAAATGACTTTGATGATGTGGACATGACTTAAAGACATGTTACGAAGACTTGCAAACCCATTCTAAGGATTTTTCCACTTGTTGAGGCAGTATTCACCCTTTCCATGAGGTTGTTCCACTTACTGGGGCTAGACATTGGACCTCTCTTCACTTGGGAGGCTTTTATACCTTGGAATACACTTATTCAAGGAAGCAACTTGCAATTACACCAAATCATCCCCTCCTTAATGTCATAACACCTCTTTCATGAGGGCTTCATGCATATGTGGCATTATTTACTTGTTTTTACTCAATCTCCTTGTGTGAATGACAATTTATTTTTATTTTATTTCCTTATGCTAAATTTAGGGAATAAAGATTGAAAGAGTTAGAAGCCTCATTTATAAATTAAGTCTTTCCTCTCATTCCAAATTGTTGTAGTATGTTGGAAATCATTTTATAATCCATTAATAGAATATATTTTCTTGGAGTTTAGGTGTCAACCTTTGAAGCTTTCTCTTTCTTGGTTTATTTTCTTGCTTCATCAATGATATTATTGTGAATTTTCAAGATGTCTACATCGCTAGTTGGATCAATCAATTGAAGGGTAAGAGTTATCACTTGGCAGGAGGACATTTAGAGTTTCTAACTCTTCCATTATCCTTTGTTGGTTTGATAAGTGCTCAATCTCTCATCTTGATTATATTTTAGCTCCTTGGCAATGATTTTAAGTGTTTTATCCAATCCATAGTTGATCTTGTTGGTGAAGACTTTCTCTTAAGGAAACCCTTCTTGCAAGAGCTTGGTTTTCATGTCGTATCTTGATTAGACAAGAAACTATTTTGCCCTAAGGACCTACTCTCTTACTCTAATCCTTAAGCTTGAGATAACCAAATAATGGAGGAGCATGCTTCTTAACCCCATAAGCCCTAAGTGGAGACAAGGTTCTAAGTATACTTTGAACAACCAACCAAAAACTCTAAAATTCAAAAGCTATTTTCTTTCTTGTATTTTAAAGATAAAAATACAAAACAAAAAACAACAAATTACAAAAAATCAAACAAAAATATAATTTTATTGTCTAGAGGAAGCTAACAATTTATCTTGATTTCTAGAAATATCTGTGTAAGGATTTATGCTTAATTGTTGATCTTTGATCCTAAGAAGGAAAACTGGCCCTTCCTCTAGGTGGATTAAGAATTGTTCTAACATATTGTGGTTTGATTTAAGGTGTTTTAGAAATATGGAAATTAAATTGTAGTAGTAGAAATCAAATTCGGTGAAACCCTAAAAGCTAGGGTATTGTGCAAAATGGTTGATTTTAACCCTCTTATCTTAAATTATGTTTCTAGATTATTTTACAAACTTATCTAAGATATTTGGTGGTGAAATTCATCTCCTAAGTGCTTAATTACAGTTATCTTTCATTTGGAGGTAGCCTTCATGAAATCTTAGGGGGATTCATCCCCCTTTTGTACAAGTTTATGCTAAGTTCATAAGTATTCATCAATTAAGCTTGTAATCTATTATTGTTGGGTTTTATTGCATGTTATATTCTTTACCCTAGAAAAAGTGACCAAGGTTTCTTGTTCCAAATGTATTTTGACACTCTAGAGTTGCTTTTCTACCCTCCAAATTTGCATTTTCTACATATTTTCATCATAAATCAAATCAAGAATTTGCGGATAGCAACAAGGTTGTCTTTATTACAACATAGTCTCAAGTCATAACTCAAGAATAGGTATTACTCTTGGTTTATGCAATCATATTTCACTCTCGTGCATCAAAATGTAACTTGTTCTTCAATCTAAAGAATGATATCTAAGTGTTGGTTTGTATTTACTGTTGTAAGTTAGTTTTTATTTCAAATTTAGCTCCCAACCCTCTTTATATTGTGGTGTCTTATGTCATTGTTTCTTATTGGATATTATATAAGGCATCTTATCACTTATTGGGCATTGGTCTATCTAATCATATATTGAGGTGTGCATTGAAGTAGATGATATTTTGCATTATAACGATTTACTTGATAGGTTTACTTCACATAGATAGGAATACCTCCATTGGCTTCAAGGCGTTGACTTAGAATGAAGGGGAAAGCATACTAAGGTGGAGTGGTGCATTTCCCAAGTGTGCATACCCTCATAGCACCAGGGTTAGGAATTCCATAAGGGTTCTAATTTGGGCAGTAACACCAACTACACCAAAATGCTCACATTGTTTCAATTGAGTCTTTCCAGTGAAAGCAATGTGTTAGGTAGCATGATGAGATATTATCGCAACTAAATTCCTTCATAAGTGACCAAATCACAATGTTAAACCATGACACTAGAATTTTAGCACATTCATGATAATAGTGTTATTTGTCACTCTATTACATGTTAAGGATTAATCATTGCAATATGCATCCTATGTTGACTCATTATTTTAGTTCATGCCTCTAAAGCAACCACCAAATTTATATGTTAAAAAGGGGACAAATTTTGGTCAAGCTTCTAACTACAATTACAATGGATTTAATTAATCTTTTAATTCTAGACCAGTGATGTACATAGCCTACAAATGAGAAGATAAAACATATGCAAATCTATATGGCTTGTGTGTAGCAATGGAAATGAAAGGGCATAGGCAGCTTGGAGTTGACAAATTAAAGCAATTTGTATCCTTATAAATATTTGTCCCCGTCATCATTGATGTTCTTCTATTTTTCATCTTCATAATAAAATCATCACCCATTTGAACTTGTGTTCATGTCCATGGTATTGTTTTGTAATTTTGTTTTGTGCTTGTACCTTTACAATATCAGTACTAATCTCAAATATAATTTAGTAATGTATTATGTTAAAGATAATGGTCATATTTAGAATTTAAGCATAAGTTAGACTAAGCATATAATAAAGTCTCTCTAATAAAAAATGTAACCATAAGATATTTAATGTAGTCATTAATGAAGTGGTTAATAGCTATATATTTGGGAGTCGTGTAATGGAATCCTTCTCTTTCCCACTATTGCATCATTTAATGAATGAAGTAATCCACTCTTTCTCTTCCAAATGTATTCATACACATGCTTGTGTGTGTGAATTTCACATAGTATCAAAGCTATGATGAAGACAAAAAGCATAGGAAGTGGGTGAATGAGCCAAGGGACTATGGTGACTAGGGAGAGCACCAAGGGACTATGAAAAACATTGGACAAAAGATTAAAAAGTCAGCAAAATCCATTTCAAGGAAAAGATGGATATATTAGAAAGTAGTAGTCACCCCACTTATGTGGGATAATACGCTACCTAAGGTATAGTGGAAAAAGAAGGATAGATATGTATTTATATCAAAGATGGTCTTAAGGTATTAAATCATGAGTTGTTGTGTAAGAGATCAAGCCTTCGTCATGATAAGAGAAGAAAGTTGTAGTCATTAAACAGATAATCAAACTAATAAGTGGGAATAAAAGTAAATTGTTAAGAAAATACAGGACCCCTCCTCCTGAGACTATTGTCAAGGTGAACAATAAAGGTGGCCATGTAGGTCAGAATAATGAAGTGTGGGTTTGACAAATGAAATGTTTTACTAGAGGTGTCATCACATAAAAAGAATAAGTTGTCATTCTAATATTACCACTAATTAGAGAATAAAGTATCAGTTAGAGATTAATAGGAAATGGGCAATCCAAAAGGTGACAAATTATAGTTAAATCCAATTTGAAGAGCAATTGTGAGTGAAGAGAAGCCAAGTGGGATCGTCAAGGAATCAAGTCCCCAACCCAAATATTTTTTTAAAGGTGTTTCCATCTTAAAGGTAATATTATTGAACGGCGTTATAAAGTGTGCCATTTTTTTTTATGAAACATACAATTTTTGTTTTTAAAAGAAGATGTACAAAATGATAGTGCTATATAAGTATATGTGAATTGTTATACCATTGAAGAATTACTTGATTGGTAAGAGGTTCAGAGTTCATTATTTCTTGAAATGAAAAATAGATTTAAAGAATATTTATTTACACTAAACCTATAATCGTAAAAGAAATGATTGAATTTTGACTTAGCATGTAGTATGGATTGTGATCTATTGAGCCAAATGTAAATTTATATGCCACAAAGATGGCTAGTTCATCCCATATAATATTAGATGGTAACAAATAATGGTCAGTGTTTTAAAACATTGAAATAGAAGATTCTTGCCATATTTCACTATAGATGTGTGAATAATCTTATACTAGGACAAAAATTTGATGTGACACCCACTTAAATGCACAAGAAAAACATTGAGTGAAGAATCAAAGATTTAATGCTAATCAAGTGCTCAGTAGCAAATAAAATGCTTCATTAAATTCAAGATGGTAATGATGTTTCTCTTGTGGTGGGATCGATAGAAGATGTATGAAACATCCAAAAATATATAGTGTTTTCCTTAAATATATGTTATTCTAAATTGAAATGGGGAATTTACCTCTTTGCTAAATCATTTATTATAAAAGTCAAAGATATCAGAAATCAATTGAAACAAATTGATAAGACATTGGAAGACAATATGATGATTATAACTTTTAAAAGTTTGCCTTCTTCCCATGCAAATTTTATTAAAACCTTAAAATATTACATACATTGATAAAGATCTAAAATTTGATTAGTCGAGCACTAAGCTCTTATAGCAAGATAGATGGAAAAAGTGGTTTGGGAATAGCAAGAATAAAGCTTTTGAAGTGGGTTCTTACAGCAAAGTCTAATATTAAGGATAGAAACTAGAGTGAAGAAAATGATGGAGATAACTCTTTTGAGTTAGGGTAAAAGTAGAAATAGTTAAATGTTTTATTGTGGAAAGTTAGGCATTTTAGCAAAGTTTGCAAGAAACAATCATGGGATGAAAAGTATGACTTAGAGCATTCTTCCAATAATCATCCAGAAGAGAAATGCTTGTGTACTTGAACGAAAGGAGGAAGAGTTTTATGTGTTCATGGCTTAAAACAAGGATTTAAAGAGTGGTAATGTTGATTGTTATGTTGATTCAAGAGCATTTAGGCATTCCACTAACATTGATCATTGGTAATGTTGATTTTGAAAAAGACAAATCTCAATCTAATTTTTTTGTGTTGAATTTCAGAGAATAATACAAGATTAGAGAAAAGAGCAATGTCCTACTTTAATTAAGACATAAGAAGATAATAAATAAATATGTTTAGTGTGTTCCTTTTTTCAACAAGAAGGCCATAATGAAGCATAGCCCACACTTGGACATAAATTTCAGCAATAATAGATATTTTATTGTTCATGAGAATAACAAAAAGAGGTTGTTATTCGTGGGGAAGAATGGGCTTTATTCAAATTGTTAAAAGGTAAGAATGCAAAGTTAGTTAAATGAAAAGAGGGTTTTACTTTAACTGAAAACTCAGCAATAATACCTAGGCCAAAGACGTTCAATGAGACAAAACTCCAGAAATAAATACCAAGATGATGTTGCTATTGAAACAGGTCAAAGAAGAGATGGCAAACAAAAGGCATATTATGCATTTCTTGTTATGATTCATAAGAAGAAGACCCTCAAGTAAGGATAAGTGAAAGAATAAAGCTCTCAAGGATGGTCGAGATGATGGTGTTTCCTCAAATAAGCAAACACAACATTTTGATATGTTGGGCCACCATGATGTAAAGGTGAGTTCGGTGAACAAGCCCAATTCCATGTCAATGGTGGAATTGCTAACTGTGCAATCAACAAATTGTACTTCAACAATCTTGCCAAATATAATTCACATCCAATCATTATTTTAAAGATCTCTTATCTTGTGGACTATAAACATCTTTCTTGTCTAAAACTTATGTGCTTTGCATTTTGAACAAACATGTAAAATGAACATTATGGTAGGGCATTAAATATAACAATCATATTTAAAATTTAAGAATATAAAAACTAAAACTAGAAATATGATAGTCTTACTAAAAGTAATGTAAAACCAAGACATTTAATGTAGTCATATATGAAGTGAATAGTGGTTACATATTTGGGAGTCATGTAATGTACTCTGCTCATCTACCATGTAATGAAACATTGCATCATCTAATGAATCAACTAATCCACCTTTCTCAAAGTGTACTCTTATCCATGTTGTGTGTGTAAATTTTACATTTTTCTCTATGTTAATTACCTACTCATCAATGGAATGATAAATTTATCATTTATGTTTGTCTTGCTTTGCTTTGCTTTGGTATCTGATTGGATCCAAGTACTGATCATTTTGACCTTAATGAAACCAATTCCCTCTTAAAACTTGTGCTTGAATCTAAATATTCTTAAAACTATTTGTTCAACCAATTATCTAAAATTACAAAAACTCTTTATAACTCCCTAACCTTTAACAAAATACTCTATGGAATACTATGATCTTGATTAGCTTAATATTAGATTATGTTTTTTTTCACTACCCAGCATTGTTGCTTTTAGACTGTTTTCCTGTTTTGCCTTCATCATCATTTTTACATTAAAAATGATATAAGACAACAATTTATGAGATCTTTATAATAGTTCTTCTTCCCTATCCTATGGCACTTTAACAATTATAATCTCCAAATTTTATGAACAACTTTATGTTGATTTAGAACATTTTTATTGCAATTTTAACAGTTTCAACCATGATTTTAACTCTCTTTTTTTTCTTTTTTTAACATTTGACCATGATCATATCACCATACAACATTTTACAAATGACATTTTTTAATGTGGTTCTTTGATATCATCGTTGAATCTTGTTGCCTTTCCTCACTCCTCGACACGATCCTTGAGAGTGAATTTCTACTAAATAAATATGTTTTGAAGAAGAAACACCGTGTTTCACAAACGAAAGCTGTTTTTTCTCCTTCACATCATTTTTCTCTCGGTCGTGCAGAAGCTCTTAGAAGCCTACACAGTTTCCTCTAAAATTTTGTATATTGTTTTTTAAAGAGAACACAACAAAGCTGGGGAAAGAACATAAAATAAATATGCACAAATGTCTCAATTACATTTCTAAGAAAACTTATACAACGAGTCGCACAATGAATGGCATATTTATAGACAACATACGGAAAAGAAATGAGTGTTACCCACAAAGGAATTGTAAGATCTATATAAATATATGAGTTTGTATTTTACAAGGGTCATAGTTTAGAACAGCATCAAGACAGACTACACCCAAAATTTAATAATTTTTCATTATAAAAACATCCAAGAAAAAGGATATACAAAAAATAACAAAGAGGGCATTGGACTTTTTTTAGCCCGCTTGTTTAAGGCAAGGTAGGCCCCTGTCAAATAATTTCTTATTAGGTGCAACATCTGCACAGTAATAAAATATAGGAAACATGAAATTTACTTGCCTTTTGGCAAATATGGGAAAATTTTGGGGGTGATTTATTTAATCCGTAAGAAATGAAAGGAGTCCTGCTTATGATTAGCTGATGAAATAAATCTCGTCACATTAACAGTAAGGCACAGAATCCTTTGGATCTAGTAAAGTACTTCAGTACAAACCTCGTGCAATCATCAATAATGGTGTGACTCTGTACTGAACAATTTCATGTCGAGGTCTAATTTAAGTGTAGTTTGTCTTGAAAATTATATTTTCACCCTAGTTGTCAAAGTTTATGTAGTCAGCTCAACTGAGAAATAGTTAGATTTTCAATCTACACATCAGAACTCAACAAGTCCTTGTTGAAAATATGGCATCATGTAATGATTCAACATAGATGAACATCAAACTCAACCACATGCAAGTATATCTGTTTCATTCACGAAGTTTATTGATTAGTAAAGAAATGCCCCTTGACATAAACTATTGATCAGCAATTGCAAGTAAAAACGCACTCCCAAGATTACCATACAGCATCATTATACATCCCTCTCAAACATGACTTGATGTTTCTCCGCATCAGTAATGTTATTGATGATTTCGTTTTCATCTATAGCTCAACTAAAGCACAAGGATTTTAGGACAACCTTTTAAGGGATAACATCATTGTAACATCCCCAAAAAATAGATTCACAACCATATCCATTCTAGACTCCTCTTACACATACTTCACAGCCTGCAACCACGTAAACCAGAAATGGCAAAAAATTCAACAGGCCAAGTTATTGTACAAGTGTGGAAAGTATATAGACCCCTCCCTCCTTTTTTGCCAGTTGATATTTCCAAAATGCATGGAACTAATAGATTTCAGTGTGTGGTGTCCACATCGAATTTCTTGGAAAAGTGTCAGGCAAATCGAATGATAAACTGCCCACATCAGAGTAGAATATTATCTTCCACCACGAAAAAATAAAGGCTGTTTTTCAAGTCTTGCTGCAGGTCTCTGAAGAAAGATGGAACAGGAACTGATACAGGATTTCTTATTTGGAACTTAGATAATAGTGTAATGCAACTGCAAGAAATACCACCAACAATACTTTATGGAACCTTAAGCCCGATGAAGTTGAGTCCCCTGTCTTCCCTTTAAACTTGGAGGAAATTTTTGACAGAAGTTGCATCAACCTTCCTCCACCCATTGCTGCTGCAGTTCAGGAAAAGGAAGCACCATGAAAACCACAAATCATAGATGGTTTCTCAGTCTTTCTCAAATGACTAAGCAAAAAGTGTTTATCCTGTGTAAGTAACCAGAGCAACAACAATATGAAACTAAAGAAACAAAAAGAACAACAAATGAAAGCATTATTTGCTCGACACCTTAGGATCTACCTCAATTTCCAAGACCTCGCCATCAATTATTTCCCCTATTGTTTATCACCTACTCCACTACTACAAGAATTTTCTCTCTTAATGAGACACATTTCAAAGGGCAAAACCTCAGTTTTATTTAGTATGCATGCTCAATGTATGACTAGGGCATTGAAAAACATAACAAATAAGTACTTTAAAGCAATGATAGAGGGTGAAAACAAAGACAAAATTGACATGGTATTTAAAACAGGAAACAAGTCCAAAACAATTTTTGAACGCATATTTCCACAGTTGTGAGATATAGTTGTAGAAATGATTTCTAGAGAAACAATTTCAACTCTTCATCACACAGTTTTCTCCAGAAATCATTTCTACAACTAAGTCCAGAAAAACGTAAGGATTAGTTGGAGGTGACATTGGGTTTGAGACTAAGAATAGCCAGGTTGGAAACAGACCAAATCAGTTTCTTCCAAATTGAATGTCAGCCTCATTGACAAGGCTTCTGGTAGGTATATGGTGATGCTCTCTTCACAGAGAGTTTGCTGTAAGCAGCAAAAGGACACTGTAAGGTGAGTTTCCAGCAGTGGAAAACAGGAAACCCCAAACGTATCAATGATCTTACCAAAGAAATTAACCACCAAAAAATTTGCCATTCTCAAATTGAAGAAAAAACGTATAAAAAGCTTATTTAATAACATAAAACTTGATGGATGAAGTAATGAGAAACTTCCAGAATTTATTAGATTCTGATTTTTTTTCCAAGGAATACATAAAAAGAGAAACTTCCAGAATGAATTAAAGTTAAAAACCTAATAAAACCAAAATGTTCATTATAAAAAGCATGCAAAAAGGAAAAGAAATGTCAGCATATTGGCAGGTTAATACTATCAAATGTAACAGAAGTCTAAAATACATGAACAGTGAAGATAATAGAACAGGAAAAGAGGAGATTAAAAAAAAGTCAAATCAACACTTTAATAAATGGTCATGTGAAATTGTGATGAATCCCTGCCTACCAAAATGTATAAATACATAAAAGTTCGTATGGTTTTAACTTTTAATAAGCCAGTTATATTATTTAACAGTCAATTGCAAATAGCTTGCATGGTCTGTAAAGAAATATTTCATTTTCTATATAAAACATTGCTATTTAAAAAGAACTTTCACTAGAAAATACAAATGCCCTAACAAATATAGGTAAAAGGTTCGAGTAATGCAATATTCCTGCCTAGAAAATGCAAGATCACAAAACCAACTTAAAAGAGATATTTAACTAAAAATCTGCTTAAAGCAAGATAAAAAATCAGATTGGCAATGGCATAAATATATGAGTGGTAGGAGTGAAGTAGTTATTTGGGATCATCATTGGACAGAAGATTTGTTGAATTGAGGTGGGCAAAACAATTCAGGATGTTCACCACAGAGTGGTGTCATTAAGATCATTCAATACTTGGAACCTAGTCCCATAGGACATCACCATAAGTGGAAAGATTTGCATGGGTGATAGAACAACCACCACAAAATTAGAATTAACCAAAACGGAAAACAGATATTAAGAGCCAAAAGCCAGGAATAGTGTGAGAGTGCTCACACCCAAAGGTGGACTGCACTTAAAAATCCAAATAATGGAGGAAGACATCTCCAAAAAACACCAGTAAAAGAGTAGGTGCACTTACACAACCAAAGGTGGATTGGCACTGCAATCCGAGTGTTGGAGCAAGACATCTACAATAAAACCTAGTAACTAGTTGCTTGCACTGTTAAAATGATAAGATATGCATATGAGAAGGGGTTAAACCCTATTTTTAACAATAGTGATGCAAAAACACTAACAAAACACTAACATAATATTGAATTTAGTATTTACCAATGAAGTCATCAGCATAGTTTTAAAACCCAGTCAGTCTGAACTAGAAACTGATCAAACCAGCTGGTCAGCAAATCTTTGAAGTCAAACCAGCCAATTGAACCAGTTTGGGGACCAGTTTGGTATCAGTTAGGTACCAACCAGTCCAACCTGACCTGTTCCATCATAAACTGGCCCGGGTCAACTAATCTCCATGCAGCAAGGATGTGGGCCTACAGATTGAGGTTTTAGGTGCTTTCTAAGCAAACCATGGGCAGTTTCCCTCCAATTTTTGGCCTCAACTTATAAAAGCAATCTTGAGCTCCTATTTGCCTCGCACTTCTCATTTCAAGTTCTTGTGAGCATATGAGAGCTTGGAGAGTTTTGCAACAGCAGCAAGTTTGGAGGTTCTTTGTCATCTTGGAGTTGGTTTGGAGCTGTCTACTGGAGTTGGCATCTTTGGAAGGAGGCTTTGGCAACTAGTTTTCATTCCCAATTCCCAGGTATGATTCCCCTCTTTAAAGATTCCAGAATTGACTGTCGCCCCTGTTTTTAATTTTTTCTTCTTTTTAGAGTAAAAAACAAACCCTCTTTCAAGGCTAAATCTGCCTCTCTTTTGTTTTCAAATTTATCATAGGTTTTGCATTTTACTTGATTGCATTTTTTTTATTTGCAGATCTCTTTCCCTTCAAATCTGAAATGCCATCATCCACCATGGCCCCAAAATGTTGCATGGGTTCATTGTTATGTTGTTGATGGAAAAATGGTGTGCAAATATTACAAGCACCCAATAGGAGAGGGTGGGGGCTGTATCCATAAGTTTAAACAACACGTGGCTGGTATAAGAGGCCAAGTAACCCCATGTGATGCACCAGATGATGTGATTGAGCCTATTAGGGCAGGATACCTTGAAAAACTGAGGAAGTTTGAGGCAACGGCTAGGGAAAATGCTATACAGGCAGAAATTACAAGCAGAAGTTTGATGAGTGATCATGTTGATTAGTGATTTGTAGTAGGTCAGCAACCTAGTAGCTTCAGTTGTAGCATTGTTTTTGGACTATAGAGGCCATTTAGAGCCTCAATGATTATGTATTTTGTTGGTGATATGTATTGCACTCAATGCCATTTTGATATATGCACCCTTACATGGTATATATATGAGGAAACTTGGAATATTTTGTCTCTAATATTTTCCAAGCCATTAGAGACAAAAATATTCCAAGCCATTAGAGACAAAATATTCCAAGTTTCCTCAACCAGCAGTAGATCCTAAACATTATACGATTTCAACCAGTGGTAGATCCTAAACGTTATACGATTTCAACCAGTGGTATAACAGCTCAAAAAAATTGCAAGAGCATGCTTCAAGATTTTATTGCAGCCTCAAATTTCCCAAATTTGGTGGCTAAACCCATCTTTTGGCCTCCAAAGTGATTTTTGAAGAGTGTGTACAAAGAAAAATTGGGTGTAATTTATAACTTAAGTCATTTGAATAATAGAGAGCAAGATTTGAACCCCTAACCACTACTAAAATGTACCATTTCAACAAAGTGAACTAAAACATGAACATGATTATATCTAAAATATGAAAGAGGGGATGGAGGAGCCTACCCCAAAAAGATGATGCATTACATGTACAAAATTTAGAGTTCCAACGCAAATGCTTCAAACTCCCATGTAGCTTCATCCTTTAGGAGGACATTCAATTTATTTTCTCCTCTAAAATTTGAAAACTATGGAGATATTTTATTGTCACCTCAGGAATACCCTTAGCCTCTAGTATGAACTTACCTTATTTGTGAGAGTAATATCTATTTGGATGATCGACTTCTTCCCCGACTTTTGTTTTAAGCAAGAAAAATGGAAGACATCATGAAGTCTCCCCTTGCTGAAAATTTTCAGGGCATAGGCAACCTCCCCAACTTTTCTCACACTTTATATAGCCCATAAAACCTAGGTTGAGGCTTGTTCTTACCATGTTGCTAAAGAGTTGTATGCTTGTATCAATGCAATTAAACAAAAAGACCATATACCCCACTGTGAATTGTTTTTTCACACCAATGTTGAGCATCATGTTGCTTTATGCAATTTACTTCCATGGACAAGTTTTCCTTCAAGGACGGGGGTTCATATCCATATAAAGCCTTGAAGAGGGGGTCAATTTGGTTGAAAAGTGATAGGGAATATTATACTATTCAAGGTGATGCAACCATCTTATCCATTTTCCTTGTTATTGGCTGCACTCTCTTCGTAATCTCCATGGCCAATTCCGAGTGAGATCGCAAAGGCCTTGTTATCGACCACCCATGGCTGACACTTATAAGAGAATTTTTTCTCCTAGATGATCCTCAACTGGCACCCAATAGCCCCTTGCAGCCACTAGATAGCTCGATATGCCACCATCTCTGCCACCTAAGCCAGCCATTCTGGACCCTCGCCCATATGCTATGATCAGATGTTTGAAGGTGGGCCTTCCAACCCCAAAGGTATGGCTTTTCATCATGTAGTTGGGTATCTTGCTTACTTATCATCTAAGTCACCTGACACGGGGATTCGGGACACGTAGGATTCGAGATTCGTGGTGTCGGATTCGGACACGCTGACCCCCCGGAACAGGACACGTT
>APFE031602562.1:223570-233889 GCA_000404065.3 Pinus taeda
ATATATATTAAAAATTAGATATTATGATATTTCTTACACAAATTTTAATTAATGATACAAATTTAATAATTTATTGAGGTTTTAAATTTTAATCATTGGGTAGTGGGTACTGAGTCCTCTCTCAAGAATACCTTCAATTTCATAAACATTTAGAATTATGTGAAATATTCACTTGTCAGATTTTGAGAAGCAATGTAGTAAGCCTTAAGGACATCAGTATCACACTGCACACTGGCACAGTTATTCTCACAGTGCTGGAAATAAAGATGTGAAGCTCATAGTGTCTGACAGCAGAGGCACATTCATTTGGCAATTGTTTTGAGACAGTTATTAATAATTATAGTAATTGCCATGCTCAGAATTGTTCTTCTTAAACCATGGTCAGTGGGTCACAAGAAACCTGTAGGCTGTAGCAGATTTTCGAGCAGGCAGATCAGCTAAAGAGTCAAAGACTAAAGTCCTGTAGCAAGATCTCATCATCTCAGTAAACAATTGAATTGTTCAATTTGAACATAACCCCTGAAGATGATAAGGTTTGTT
This sequence comes from Pinus taeda, assembly GCA_000404065.3. Taxonomy (NCBI): domain Eukaryota; kingdom Viridiplantae; phylum Streptophyta; class Pinopsida; order Pinales; family Pinaceae; genus Pinus; species Pinus taeda. Next base: position 224,111 of record APFE031602562.1, read on the forward strand.
ATGAGTATGACAGATCGATAAGTCGAATATGAGGCAGTCTGGCAGATTATTTTGTGGAGACTAAGTCATGAATGAGGAACAAGACTTTAATGCATTCTATTCCTGAACATGGATTGATATATCATATAAGAAACTTCACAGAGATGAAGAGAATCAAATGAAAATATTTTCCAAAAACCACAGGTTGAAAGACACCAGTGCCAACCAGAGCTTCAGTGGAGCACATTTCTCTCAACTGCTGTCTTTTCCTTAGAATAACTAACATTCATGCACAGTGGGTTGAAAATTAGAGGTCACCGAGGCACACTTTCCAAAGAGGTCACTGTTTTGGATGATGCATCGATTGAACCCTCAAACAGTAGGTCAAATCAGCCTCAATCAATTCCAGTTATGATAAACAACTGGCTGGAAATAGATTCAAAGTTATAACAAAAAGATCTGAGGACTGATCTTCTTGAGTTTCTGAAGCAATTTCATAGTTCTTTTCTGTTCTGAGGATTAACTTCTGTGGTCTATTCTGAAGCAGACTTAGGATATCCGTTTTCATTAAAAGTCTGTTCTAAGGGAGGACGACATCTTTACTTGGCACATCTGCAGTCAGTTCAAATTTATAGCGTTGCTGTCTTGGATATTACTGCTGTTTGCATTAAAATCATGAGCAAGCAACCACAGCAGCCTCATCGAGGTGCTGATCCCCCACAATACATGCTGTGTATTAACAATAAAACAACCCCCTATGGAAATAGTGAAAGATGTGACATTTTCTGATTGTATCCACCTCGAAAATCACTGGAAACTACCTCTAAAATCAGTGGAAACTACACGGTTTGCATCAATACACAGGACTCGTTTCCAAAAAAGCGACGCGATTCGATTTTTCTTGGGACACCCTCCGACACGACGTGGGGTAATCGGACACGACGTGTCAGAAAAAACGGACACGAATCCGTACAGAATCGTGTCGGATTCGACCGATTCGGGATTCGTGCCCCCTTTAGAGCGAATCCGGTATCATAGCTTATCATGGACACCCCTGGGCATGGATTAGCGAGGGGATTCGATGGAAAGAGTGGGCTTGGTTTGTGCTTTTGTCCCCTAGTCCAATTTGGCGGTTAACCTTGTATCCTAGTCCCGCAGGATCTCCTTTATTGGCTACTAGCTTTAGGAGTGGCATTACGTGGGAAATCCCGATTTTGGTTGCATGATCTCGCTTCCTGACACCGCATACATCACTCCCCTTTGTTCATTATAACCCCTTTTCACATATTTCCTATCTGGGTCCACATTTGTCCATTGGGTCCACAAGGAGTTAGCTTCCCCCTCCCCTAGTCCACACTTTGGATCAGGTTTGGAATGATGCCCCAGAGGATGATGCAGATAAAAAGAAGGTTAAAAGCATAATCTGGCCACTCTTGATAGGAAAAGTACCATAAAATGCAATAGATGGTTGGGACATACAAATTTAGCACATGGGCAAAAGCCAAGCACGAGCTTTACCCCCATCATTTTGGCCCTCACCCTGGTACGCAGGGCCCCCTATATTGCCCCCCTACATCATTAAGGAACCCATGATTGTCCCAACCCCTAGTGGGTCATGAACTGCCCAACCCTAAGGGGGTATTCACTGCTATATTCTTCACATCATGCTCTCATCCCCTGGATTCCTGAGGTTCTTAGGGCCCCCCTATATTGGCCCCCTACATCATTAAGGAACCCATGATTTTCCCAACCCCTAGTGGGTCATGAACTACCGAACCATAAGGGGGTATTCACTACTATATTCTTCACATCATCCAGGGCCCATATGGGGTTGTGTCTCACCATGGGATACAGGCTTGATCAATCTACTTGGAGGCCCATGAGGATGTTTTTGTGCCCCCACAACCACTTGCGAGCACCACAGATCATTTGTTTGGATATCAAAGGGGCCACCACCTTTATCACTATAGTTGGAGCCCTTCCCACTCATTATGGCACATGTTGGACTCCATTTGGCCTTTCAATGTCCTTCGACCTATTGTATCTATTATTTTGGCCCTTTTAAGAGGCTTATTCTCAGGTTATGAAGCTATCTTGGCGGGCTTGTCACCAAGTAATGTTATTTTGTACATTATTTTATTACTTGGGGCATCATTAGGCCTAATTAGGTAAATCGAACCCTTAGAGGATGATATAAATTGATGACAGAGTCATTTGATTCTCATCGTCACTTCAATTTGGATTCTATCTCTTCTTGAGAATTTCACTATAGCTATTGGAGGATCAATTGGATGATCTTTGATGCATTTTGACATTTGGAAATCTTGTCTTGGTCTTAGAGCTTCAATTTTGTCCCTCTTTGATGGTTGGATATATTCGCTATACTTGTAAGTACTATTTCATGGTCTATTTTTCTATTTCATGTATAATGTATGAAATTTTCGCTCATGGAATTTATGTTTTTTCCTTAATTGAAGTGTGAATTTGAGTTTGTGAGGATTTTGTATAAGTTACATGTCTGGTACAGTGAATGAATGTTCCTAGGGGTATATTACCTATATAATTTCCTTGATAAGTCATCAAATTACACCAATAAGAAGTGTAAACTTCTTTGGTAACCTAGTTGTTGCCTTTAGGGCTATACAAAGTTGATGGGGAACTCCTTAATTGGGTTAAAGATACTTCAAAGGTTGAAATCTCATTGACTCCATTCTCCCAGTAGACTAGGCACTGGTCTAATCCTTGGTGATCACTTCAACAAAAATCTTTTCACCTCCTTCTCTCCCTTTCCTAAGCCCTAACCCTAGTGTCTCCTAGGGCATCACACCAAATTTATTGTAGCCATCCATTTGATGAGCGAGTTGGACTCGGTGTTGCACGAAACGCCTCCCCCCCCTCCCCCCCCGTGGATGTAAACTGAGATCCGCGTCCCATAAGGATCTATGGGGGATCCACTACTGAATCTACGGTTCGAAAATCTAGAACCATGGATCGAGCTAGAAATAATAGTTCCTGGAATTTCGGAACTGTCTCGACCCAATCCACGATTTCGAATTTTGGAACCACAGATCTGCGACGGATCGGGCATGGATCCCGAGCAGATCCGATGCCCAATGGGCAGTTCCACGCAGCCAACGCAAAAGAAATTCTTTTTTTGTTTAACTTGAGTTGGGGTGGGTTTAGGTTGAGTTAGGGAAATGATAGATGGGGATAACGCTCATTTTCCCCTCTCATTTCCTCACTCTTGTATTTTTGGAGAGCTTGGAGAAGTGAGGAGAAAGAGAGGAGAAGAGAGGCTTAAAGAGAGCTTGGAGGAGTGAAGGAGGAGGAGCTAAGAGTAGTGACGAAGGAGGAGCCTGGAGGAGTAAAGAAAGGCTTCCATCTACAAGAGCTAAAGAGGTAAATGCAAACCCTAAACTCCCTCATTTTCCGACCATTGTTGTTTGTATTTTTTCTCCTCCCTCTCCTACTCTTTCCCATTCTTTCTTCTTGCTCATTTCATTGCAAGTTACCCATCTATATTCATATTCCAAAATGGTGTTCTTTTGGCTTCTATGTATCATTCCACTTTTAGTTTTCATGGTGGCAAGGGGCAGTAAGAATAGAAGGGAAGAACAACAACAAGATAGTGGTCCCCATATGAGTGACTCAATGTATGATGAGGAGGAAGGGTTTGAAGAGGAAGGGGATGAAGAGAACACTAAAATGCTAGAGGGGAAAGCTAAATTGACACCCTTGTGGAATTATGTGACCAAACTTGAAGGGGGGAAAGGTGGTGGAAGCAATGTTTTTAAAACCAGCCTAACTAACCGGTTACCGGTCTAACCAGCCGGTCAGAAAGGCAATGTGGCGAAGTTTTGGCCCTAACCGGTCCTAACCGGCCGGTTTGCAGTCAAACTGGCCGGTTTAGTCTTAAACTGGTCGGTTCCCTGCCATGCCAGCCTCCACCATTTGTATTCCTAGTTTGTTTGTGGGGATCTTATCTCTGACATGATTGGAAGCTTGGAAATGAATTGTATGAGGATGACCAACATTCTCTCTCATCACTTGAACCATATATGCATGAGATTTCAGACCCAAAGAAGAAAAGTGTGACGAAGGCCTTGTTGTAGCACCCCATGTTTCTATTAAATAGTATGCATTTCATCATGTCTCAAATGAAGCACATTGTGATGATGAGATACACATGCATAAAGGCAAGGGTTTGGTACATCATATTCCCTTCCAAGTTTCTGAATTTAGTAATGATTCTTTTGATGATTTGGAGAGGGTATATTTTGTAGAAGAACCCTAAAGATGAAAACCTTTCAGGTGTTATTGTTCCCTCATGTAATGAAGAGCATGACAACCAAGAGGATGAGGATTTTGACACTTTTTATTATAACTTATAAGGCATAGATGGCATTTGTATAATTGGTTTGTTTGTGGAGATCCTATCTCTGACATGGATATTGAGAGTTCAATAGAGAAATGTCTAATTGGCATACTCAATTACTCCAATTCCAATTAGCGTCAAAGACTCATGAAGCACAGAGAAAGCATTGGAGGGTCTATCTTTGATGATCTCATAAAGCCAAACATGGTGGAGGCAAGTGAACCATTTTTCATTATTAATGAACAACCATATCTTTTCATTGTGGTGATTCGATGCAAGATAAAGGGTTTTTTTATGGCAATAAAATTGCAAACCAAAAAAATTGTTTATTTGAGTCATTGCTTATGTATTTTACTATTTTGTCGATGATATGTATTGCACTCGGTGCCATTTTCATATATTCACCTTTACATGGTATATAAATGAGCAAACTTTGCATATTTTGTCTCTATTGGCTTGGAATCATGGTTTATACCTAACCAGTCCCGGTTCGTTTAGACCTAACTAGTCCCAGTTCGACTAGTTTCGATCGGTAAACCGGTTCATTAGGTGGACGGTCCAGTCACCGGTTCCGGTTTTAAAAACATTGGGTGGAAGCTACAAGTTTTTGTTCCCTCGTGGTTTTCATGGAGGAAAACCATATAGTGGTTCATATACCCGTGTGAGGAGGCATCTTTGTGGGGTGTTGGACAATGATAACAAAAAGGGTGTCATGGGGATAGCAATTTGCCCAAAGGTTTCAGTTGAACAAAGAATAAAATACATTCAAATAGAGGAGGTTGCACAACAAAAAACAAAAAACAAAAAACTCATTATGAATCAAGTGCAACCTCTAGATTTGGTAGCTCATCTCCTCATGGTACTTCTACAAACTCTAGAAGTAGAAGAACAATAGGGGATTTCTTGAACGTTGTTCAAAGGGATGATGTGCTTCGCTCTCCCTATTGGCATGATATCGTCACGGCCATCAATGAAACCCCAAAAGGATACAAGAGCCCCAATTATGAGAAAGCTAGAACAATGTTATTAGAAAGAGAAAAAGCAATGGTTCAAATCGCTTTGACACGTTTTACAAATGAGTGGGTGGATTGTGGGGTATCCATTGTATCAAATGGGTGGACAAATGTTAGAAACCAACATTTGATGAATGCTCTTGGTGTTTCTTCTAGTGGTGAAGTATTTATTACATCTCATGACTCCTCCATCAGTGTAACTGCCCAAAACATTGCAAAACTCCTATTGCAATCAATCAAAGATGTTGGTCCTAATAATGTGGTTCAAGTGATCACTGATGATGCAGCAAATTATAAGGAAGCAGGAAAAATTATTGAGTGTACTCATCCACACATCTTTTGTTCCAGGTGCTTAGTGCACACATTGAACCTTGTAATGCATGATATTGTGAAGCATAAAGAATGTGGATGGATTAATGAGCTTTACAAGAGATGGAAGCAACTCATTAAATTTATCACAGGGCATACAATGGTAAACTACTTTTATGGCACTTACTCCAAGTTGCAATTGCTTAAACTTGCAAAAACAAGATTTGGAAGTTAATACGTCACCTTTAGGTGGCTACTGAAGGTGAGACAAGCTTTACCTAATATGGTGACCTTTGAATCATGGGAGAAAATTAAAACTGATAGAGATGGTGCTAATGTAGCCAAGGACACTATTATTGACAGTTACTTTTGGTCACGGATTAAATATGTTTTGCAATTCACCAAACCAATTTATTACATGATCAAGTTTATAGATTCAGATCGACCAATAATTGGGGAGGTGTATGAGCAAATGTATAGCATGTTGGGGCAAATAGACATGTTGAGCCTAGAGATATCACCTTGTATAATTATATTCGCGCAGAGGTGGAAAAACGATGGGATATGCTAAACTTCCATTGCATGCCTTAGCATATGTTCTGACACTTAAATACTATCATCCATCATGGCTTTCAACGCCAGCACCTAGGGGGAAGCATGAAAAAACCACACCTAAATCTAGAGGTTTTCTCTGGTTCTATGAAAGCATTAGATAAATTAGCCCCTGATGAGGAGGAGGTTGCCATGGTACGGAAACATTTGAGAAACTATACGCTTAGCACTAGTTCACTTGGGAGCATGCATGCAATTAGAGATCAAGAGAATTTTTGGTCTCAAGTGGTGGAACATGCATGGAGGTGCTACTACAATTCTACAAACTTTGGCATTGCGGGTGCTATCACAAGTGGTAAACACTTCTTCTGCAGAGAGGTGTTGGAGCTCTTATTCCTTCATCAACAGTATTAAAAGGAGCAGGTTAAATTTAGACAGGGCAAAGAGCTTGGTTTATGTTCACTACAACTTGCGATTGTTGTCCCATTACTGTGATGATGCAAATACTAATAAAGACCTTAAGGTTTGGGAAAAAATCCAAAGGAGCCCAATTTGGAGGATGGAGTGTTGCGATTAGAGCAATTGGAGGATGATCTTATCCAAGATGATGATGATTAAGTTGAGATGCCACCCCCATCTAGTCCCTTGGTTCCCAGGTTCCATGCTTCAACACCAATAGCGGGGGCTTCATCTTCATCAGTTCCACAGTCACTGCCACAACTTCCATAGCCACCATCTTCTTCATTGCCACCATGTGGAGGCTCACGTCTATTCGTGGTGGAAGGAGGAGAAATTGGTAAACATATTCACAGTTTACTACTTTTGTCATAGATTAGAGTTGTAGGCTCCTGTTGTGAATTTGAACTTTTTTTCTTACTCTTCCTAGTTCAGTGTGTACTTGAGCCTTGGTGGTGGTGAAGTGGCCTATTTTGTAAACATTATTATTTGAATTTTGGACATGACTCATGTTGACAGTTGCTCACTTGCTAGATAAGTTACTTGAATGTTTGATGATTTTATCTTCTAAATGTTTTATGTTTTATGATATGCTTAAAAATTTGATGTATGTTGGTAATTGCTAGACTCTAGATGGTTGATGCTCGAATAATTAATCACTGATGTACAATGGAATCATGGATGCCATATCTTGATTTATGTAAAAATATGCATGTTTTCGTGTCTTCTACAACTAATTTGGTACTTGGGACGTTTGTTAAATATAAATGCAAAAAGATATAAAATATATATATAGTAGACGCTTCGCTTCCTAGATTTTTGGGAAATGATGCTTCCACGTCCCTGCTTCCAAAAAAACGTCCTCACTTCATGCAAATTTGGTTGGACTACAACTGCATTGGGTGTCCTCTAGGCCCTCAGAAATCTTAAGAGAATTCCCGTGGCTAGATTTGGAATTATCCTAAGCCCTAATTCCAATTTTGTTCTTGGTCCTAGGTTTCATAGGTTAGTGGCCCCATAAAGGATCACTGCATTGAAAATTTAATTCAAGTATAATCTCTTTGATCCTTTTATCCTCCCTTACATGGTTGAGACCTTTTGTTTGAAGTTTCACTCTAAACACTTGACCTTGTTTGGGTCCACTTGAGTTTCTTTGTGATCCCACAAGCTTGTCACTCTAATTTCACATGGATCATCTTAGTAACCATTTATCATAGCAATGTTAGGTCTACGACATCCCTTATCAAGAAATATCCCTCATCCCTAGGCCTAGGCTTCCTCTAAAGTCTTTCTTGGTGAGCCCTACACCTTGCTTCTTATAAATTTTAGGTATGTTCTATGCTAAGAGCAATTTACTTCAATTTTTCATATTAGCCCAATGACGATATTAAGATTAGCAATCACATCAGCATGATAGTAAAGTGCAGATAGAACATAAACATAAACAGCAGAAGACAAGCCAAGACAAGAGGACACAAGATGTGGCAACAGTGAGGGATAAACCCCATTGTGGGGAAACCCTTGATCAACTCTTCTTATATTCTTCAATAGTTCAGCAGAGAGAGAGATAGTACAAATATACATTTGAAGTCAATGCTTGACTTGCCAAAATAGAAGATCAGACATCAGAGATCTTCACCGTGAGGATGACACAATGCAGCAGATGATAGGCCTAGAGCAGCTCAACCAATTACTCAACATACTGAAGCTTTCCTTCCATAAGACTCCTTCCTTTGCTGCTTCACTGATCATGTCAAGGCTGCCCATCTGGCAACTTGAATATGCTGTAAGGACTGAAGCATATCTTGGCAAACCTGATCACTGGTTAGGGTACAAACTCAGAGTGCTACAGCACCTAGAATACACCCCACAGTCCACCTATAGACAATGACTAGCCTTCATACAGTCCTCCAATGACACGCTGCATTATAGGACTGCTTACCTTATGAATGCAGCTCCTAAAAAGGTCCCTAACTGCTGGCTATGGCCTGCGGCCTAGCCCAACAGTGGACTGCAACTTAGGTTCCTTCAAACAGTGATCCAAACAGCCCTTACATAGCATCATCTAGCTCCTCCTTATAGCAGATTCTTCTTCCCTTCAAATCAAGCTCAAGAATCAACACCAACATGCCCAAACAGTCCTTAATTAGGCCACACTGTCACCTACAGCAATGTGGCATTATGACAGCAGTTAAAGTGACTGCAACTAGGTCTCTTTGAGCAGTGTATAAGAGCCTAATAGACTGCGGATTTAGGTCACCTTAGGACAGCATGTAAGGGTTTCTTTGAACAGCAAATAAGAGTCTTCACAAGACTATTAATGGGCCTCTCTTAACAGCAGATTAGGGCTGCGTAATAAGGACCTTGTGACAGTGGATTAGGGACACCTTCATACTGTGTATAGAGATTATGTTTCACTGCTGATCAGCCCTCCCTTTGCTGCGGATAAGGCATCCTTTGAATGTGGCTAGAACTCCCTTCTACAACGGCTATGTCTCTTCCTTAACAGCTGCTAGGGCTCTCCTTCTAATGTGGCTAAGACATCCTTTATTGACTGTGTTTAGGGCTTCTTCATGACTGCCTTGATCTTGTTTAGAACAGCAGTTAGGGCATCTCCCTTTAGGACTGCGTTTAGACTTCTTCTTAACTGTAAGTAGGGCTTCCTTATGACAGCATTTAGGGCTTTTGTAGGCAGCATATAAGTCCTCCTTTGACTGTGTCCTAGTCTCTTTCAGAATTGCAGATTAGGGCATGGAAAATCCCCTTTAACTGCGTCTAGATGATCCTCCCTTGACTGCTGCTAGGGCTTCCTCTTTTTAGATCTGCGGCTAGGATTAGATCTCTTCTTAGGACAGCGTATTCTCTTAGAGACTTCTCCTTCCACCTAAACCCAAACAAGTGGAGAGAGAGAGATCACAAGAGTTGTGTCTAAAATGACTTGCAAGCCACCTCTATTTATAGTGTAACGTTGAGGATAAGATGGGGTAAATTGGTTGCTGGCCAACCTTGACGAATTGTCACATAACACAAATAAATTCATATCTCCATGAATACATGTCGGAATTGGATGATCTTTAGATCAATCCTACACCTCT